>JAODAL010024556.1:0-60351 GCA_025379985.1 Phyllomedusa bahiana | reverse complement strand
GTTAAAAATTTTAAATTTACATCTAGAAATGTATCCAGACCCTTCTCCAGAATCCTGGTCACTATAACTTGTTATATTTAAACATCCTTAATACAGAACCAGCTAAAGTTAGGTTTGTTCTTAATACAGTTACTTTCCGTGAGGATTGTAAGAGTAAAAATGTGGATAAAAGCAAAGGGATATAGATAACTTTTGAATTTTTTTTCTCTCTTATTGAGCCTGAAGAAGTTAAATTGGTTGTCTCACCACACTGTTTCACTGAATCAAAAGCAGTATTTAGATTTTATGCATCCTGTCCGTACCAGGGTTGGTTGTGGGTGGTTCTATAGCAGTGATTAGCATAACAGCTCGGCATTCACAGCTCTTCTAATAGCACTGACATGAGAGCTGGTGATGTTATCTATAAGTGCATAGAGCTACAGAGCCCAAAGTAAACAAATAAAAGAAGATTAATTACTTGTTTGAGGAAACACACTGTGATCAAGCTGCTGGCTGGCCGACCTGTGGTGACGTCACTTCCTGCTAGCAGATAAGACATAGCAGAGAGAGAAAGGGAGAGCTGGTCGGTAACTTAGGGAAACCTGTGTGCACTCAGAGCTGATAACATCTTTCTTATCTCCTCAACAAAGCCAAAAATAAAATAAAAAAGTCTCCAATTACCAGTCCCTACATGTTTAAAGTTAATCTTTGTAGTGAGACAACCCCTTTAAGATATTCATAAGGCATGAACCAATCTCCTCTAAATGGGAAACATTTCCCTCCTGATACAGAGGGGTGATCAAACTGGTTCAACACTAAAATAAATACTTTTATAAATTTACAGTGGGTTGCAAAAGTCTTCCTACCCCATGAAATGTTACTCATTTTTAAATGTTAAAGCAACAAAAATAAATGTATTTTATTGATATTTTATGTGGTAAAGCAATACAAACTAACAAGTATTTGTAAAGTGTAAAAAGAAATGATATGCGTTTTTCCATTTGTTTGCAAATAAAAAAAATTAAAAGTGTGATTTGCATATGTATTCATCCCTCTGTTCATGACACCCCTAAATAAAGTCCGCTGTGATCAATTGCCTTTAGAAGTCACCTAATTAATAAAAAGAGTACATATGTATGTTATGTATTCAAACAGCACCATGAAAACCAAGGAACACACCAGATAGCTCAGGGATAAAGTTCCGGCAAAATGTTGCGGTAGGTTTTAAAAAAAATAGTCCAAGTTCTGAACGTCTTATGGAGCAGTATTTAATCCATCATCCATAAATGGAAGGAGTTTGGCACAACTGCTAACCTACCAAGACATGGCCATTCACCTAGACTGACAGCTCAGAGAAGGAGAGCACTAATTAGAGAAACAGCTAAGAGGCCCAAGGTCACTCTGGAGGAGCAGCAGAGATCCACAGCTCAAGTGGGAGAATCTGTCCACAGGACATCTATTAGTCGTGTAGTCCACAAATCTGTCCTTTGTGGAAGAGGGGCAAGAAGAAAGCCATTTTTGAAAGCCATAAGAGGTCCTATTTGCAAAAAGCTATGTAGGGAACACAGCAAGTATGTGGAAAAGGTGCTGGTGTCAGATGAGCCCAAAATTGAACTTTGCTGTGGGGAGGCTTTGCTTCAGCAGGGACTGGGAAGCTGGTCAGAGTTGATGGGAAGATGGATGGAGCTAAATACAGGGCAATCCTGGAGGAAAACCTATTAGAGGCTGCAGAAGACGTGAGACTGGGGCGCAGGTTCACTATCCAGCAGGACAACGACCCTAAACATACGGCCAAAGCTACAATGAAGAGTGTACATTAAAGCATATTCCTGTGTTACAATGTTCCAGTCACAGTTAAGACCTAAATCCCATTGATAATCTGTGAACAGCAATTTTCAGGTCATGCCACAAACATTCAACAACCAATCTGACTGAGCTAGAGCTATTTTGCAAAGAAGTATGGAAAAAAATTCCACTTTTAGATGTGCAAAACTGGTAGAGACATCCCACAGCAGACTGCAGCTGACATAGTAGATAAAGTTAGCCCAAAAAGTATTGACTCAGGGGGGCTGAATACATCTGCACTCCACACTTTTTAGTTTTTTAATTTGCAAAAATTTGGAAAAGCACGTATCACTTGCTTGCTGCTTTGTGTTGCTCTGTCACATAAAATATTAATAAAATACATTTAAGTTTGTGGTTGTAATTGTTTAAAATGAGCAATAGCAATAGTTTAATGGATCTGAATACTTTTACAACCCACCAAATATGAAGGTTAATATAAATTTGTTTTAAGTAATTATCTAAGCCTTTTTTGAAGCCCTCTTCTGTTACTACTGTTGCCAGCTCCTGATTTGGCTATTCCACAGAGTCACAGCTTTAACAGTGAAGAACCAGGTGCAGAGGCAGATGTTCCACCAATTTACAGGTCTTGCAATAAAGAACCGTCTTCTGAGGTCGCTGTTCCACAGAATCACAGCTCTAACAGTGAAAAACCAGCTCCTGAGACGGATGTTTCACCGATTTGCAGCTCTTACGATAAAGAACCATCTCATGAGGTGACTGTTTCACAGATTCAGTGCTCTTACCATAAAGAGCCAGCTCGTGAGGCGGCTATCCCACAAATTCACAACTCTTACAGTAAAGAACCATCTCCTGTGTTGGCTATTCCAAGAATTCACAGCTCTTACAGTAAAGAACGAGTTTGTGAGGTGGCTATTGCACAGATTCACAGATCTTACAGTACAGAAACAATACCTAAGGGGGCTAGTCCACTGATTCACAGCTCCTACAGTACAGAACTATCTTCTGTGGTGGAAGTTCCACATATTCACAGCTCGTACAGTAAAGAACCAGCTTCTGAGATAGCTATTCTACAGAGCCACAACTCTTGCAGCAAAGAATCATCTCCTGAAATGTCTATTCCACAGAGTCACTGCTCTTACGGTGAAGAACCAGCTCCTGGGGTGACTGTTCCACAGAATAACAGCTCTAACAATAAAGAACTACCTCTTGAGATGGCTATTCCACAGATTCACACTTCTTACAGTAAAGAGTCATCTCCTGAGGGAGCTATTTTACAGATTCACAACTCTTACAGTAAAGAAACAGCTCCTGAGGTGGCTATTCTACAGAGTCACAGCTCTAACAGTAAAGAACCAGCTCCTGAGGTGGCTATTCCAGGGAGTCACAGCTCTTACAGTGAAGAACTATCTCCTGATGCAGCTGTTGCACAGAGACACAGCTCTTGCAGTAAAGAACCAGCTTCTGAATTGGCTATTCCACAGAGTCACAACTCTTACAGTGAAGAACCAGCTCCTGATAAGGCAGTTCTACAGATTTACAGCTCTTACAGTAAAGACCCTGCTCCTGCAGAGGCGATTCCACAGATTCACATCTCTTGCATTAAAGAACAATCTCTTGAGGGAGCTGTTTCAGGGATCCACAGCTCTTACACTAAAGAGCAATCTCCTGAAGCAGATATTCCACAGAGTCACAGCTGTTACAGTAAAGGAACATCTACTGAGGGGGCTATGCCACAGATTTACAGCAAACAACCAACATCTGAGGCAGCTATTGCAGAGATTTACAACTGTCATAGTAAAGAACTATCTTCTAATGCGGCTGGTTCTCAGGGCTACAGCTCTTACAGTAAAGAACCAATTGCTGAGGCATCTATTCAACAGATTCACAGCTCTTACAGTAAAGAACCAACTGCTGAGGTAGCTATTCAACAGATTCACAGCTCTTACAGTAAAGACCTATCTCTTCAGACAGCTATTCCACAGAGTCTCAGTTATTGCAGTGAAGATCCGGCTCCTGAGGAGATTATTCCACAGAGTCACAGCTCTTACAGTAAAGAACCATCTTCTGAAGCAGCTATTTCACAAAGTCACAACTCTTACAGTGAAGAACCATCTCCTGAAGCGGCTATTCTACAGAGCAACAACTCTTACCGTGAAGAACCAGCTCTTGAGGAGGCTATTCCACAAAGTTACAGCTCTTACAGTAAAGAACCAGCTCCTGAGGAGGCTATTCCACAGAGTTACAGCTCTTACAGTGAAGAACCAGCTCCTGAGGTGGTTATTCCACAGAGTTACAGCTGTTACAATAAAGAACCAGATCCTGAGGAGGTTATTCCACGGAGTCACACCTCTTACAGTGAAGAACTATCTCCTGAAGCAGCTGTTACAAAAAGCCACAGCTCTTGCAGTAAAGAACCAGCTTCTGAATTGGCTATTCCACAGAGTCACAGCTCTTACAGTGAAGAACCAGCTCCTGATAAGGCAGTTCTACAGATTTACAGCTCTTACAGTAAAGAACCAGCTCCTGAGATGGCTATTCCACAGAGTCACAGCTCTTACAGTGAAGTACCAGCTCCTGATAAGGCAGTTCTACAGATTTACAGCCCTTACAGTAAAGAACCAGCTCCTGAGATGGCTATTCCACAGAGTCACAGCTCTTATGGTAAAGAAGGCTTATCAGCTCTAAAGATTAAACTTGTTTTTTCTTCAGAGGGAGATAGCGCCCCCTTGTCTTTTGAGGGCACGTTACATGAAACAGCTTTTCAACATATTTCTCGGAGGGACCATTTATATATTTATTAAACTTAGTAATCTAATAATATACAATAAGGCCCTGTTCACACGGCGGATTGGGGCGCGGTTTTGGCCGCGGGTTCCGACGCGGTTTCCACGGCCAAAACCGCGCCCAAATCGCACCTAGTTTATTAACATGGTTTCCTATTGGAAACCGCGTTAATATTCACACGCTGCGGGTTTGGCCGCGGTTTCGGGGCCGCGGCCAAACCCGTGCGTGTGGAGAACTCTCCTGTCAATTCTTGACAGAGAGTGCTCTGCGCGGCTCGCGGCTCGGTTTTCCCCCTGCTATTAATTTGCATGACGGCAAACCCTCGGCGCAAGCCGCGCCCCAAACCACGTCCCACCCGCGCCGAGACCACGCCCGCAATGCAAACCCGCGTCGGGAGACGCAAGTTTGCGGCGAGGCTATGGCCGCGGGAACCGTGGCGAGAGCCGCGGCAAAACCTGCAGCCAAAGCCGCCGTGTGAACATGCCCTAAAAGAAAAAATCAGCAGCACAAAAATAATAAATATGGGTGCACGCCTACAAACCCAGTCCAAAGGTCTCTTCAATGCAGAAAAATGAATCAGGCAGCACTTCCAAATATGAGCTGAGCTGGAACGTTGCACATCTGGGTGAAATAAAAACCGCTATTTGGAAGTGCTGCCTGATTCGTTTATCTACTAATATACAAGTCAGGCATGCTTTCCCTTAGATGTCTATTCTCAAGACTAAATAGATTTAATTTCTCCAGGCCTCTTATTAGTTTGGTTGCTCGTCTTTGCACTCTTTGTAGCTCCAGTACATCATTTCTGTAAACTGGAGCCCAGAACAAGACAGCATATTCTAAATGCGGCTGCACCAATGCTTTACATAGCGGTAATATTACATCCCTGTCCCTCAAAGTCCACGCTTCTTATAGTGCACGACAATATCCTGCTGGCCTTAGAGGCAGCTGATTGACATTGTGCTGTTAAAGAATCTGTGAACCACAAGTTCACACAGATCCTTCACAACAAGCGTTTTAAAAGTTTTTCTTCCCCTGGGACATATGATGCCTGTAGATTATTAGTACCCAGATACAGAACCTTACATTTATCCACATCTGCTAAGTGGATGCCCTGTGTCCAGATCTGCTTGTCATTTGTGAACATATCTCTACAGACTGGTATCAGTTTTTATTATTATATCCAAAGGCATAGCTAGGCGTGTCTTCACCTTGGACCCCTCCATGTGAAACTACTCCATTCACTGCACCTCCACCAATTTTCACTTCAGCCAGGTGCATTCAGTTTTTTGCTGCACAGCAGAAGTGATGGCTGCACACTGTACAGAAAACTGTCCCATTTACTTTAATGGAATCATGTGGCAGTGCCCTGGACAACAGGTAGCCATGAGTGCCACTGTGCAAGGTAAAAACTGGATAGCTAGAAGGGGCTGAAGGAATATAGGAGTTTTCCCATTCACAGCGTCTGCTTTTTTACAGCCAGCTTCAGGCTCCTACTTTCTGTTCAGGCAGTGGGTGGCTCTACAGCAATGACTGACATTTCAGCTATGCTAGATCAGCCTGTTAGCGGGACATTGGTGATAAAGGGGTTTTAACAGCAAGGCAGAAGGCTATAGAGCCCTAAAGGGTTAAAGTTTGTCAGGAAGAAAGAAAAACGAGCTCCTGTGCTGCTGATAAGACACAGCAGGGAGTAATATTACCATCCCAGTCAGGGCTGCAGAAGAAGAGAGAGCTGGTCGGTAACCTAGGAAATATTTGTAAACAAGTAGGAAATAAGAACTACTCTAACTCTGAAATGAAACAAAACTGGAACAGTAATGTATGTGGTAATAGTCTTATTTTACCTTTGCCTTCATGTTTAAAGCTGTGTGGGAATACCCCTTTAAAGCAAAGCTGCGGCACCTTCCCTCTCAGAATTAGCAGAGGATCTGCAGCCAGATCCCCGTCAATCAGAAAGTGATGGCATATACTAAAGCTACACAATGTATACACATAGAAAGAGTAGTGAGGAGCAGGGCTGTGAAGTCGGAGTCGGTGCCTTTTTTTGCAGGAGTCGGAGTCGTCATAATAGGGACAGACTCCCAAAATATATAATAAGTTGGTACAGTTCAAAGCGGTGCCAAGAGCAAGAGAAATTGGGTCCGGCCAGTGGTACTGCTCCCATATCTTCAGCCTCATCACATGAGGAGTATAATTGATGACATGGAGCAGGCAAAGCGCTGCCCCAGGGGAAAAGATTCTGCTCCCATAGGAAACAGATTTCAGCAAAATTTTTCACCTGCTTTCAAAGAAGTAGTTTCAACCATTCATCAAAACTGACTGTGGCTGAGGCAATTCCTTTATACCCTGACATTGTTAGAGATGTTTACCCCTGTGGTCACCGCTTCGCCCCCAGCCCAAGTTAGTGTAGAGAGGCCGTTCTCTAGCCTGGAAATAATGAGATCAGACATGAGGTCATGTATGCAGGATCTGATGGAGGCAATACTATTTCTCAGAACAAATTCAGAGACTCCACAAATGTTCCTGCAGTGTTTTACATACCGTATATACTCAAGTATAAGCCGAGTTTTTCAGCACAAAAAATGTGCTGAAAAAATCTCCCCTCGGCTTATACTCGAGTCACTGTCGGCACTCAGGCGCAGCGATGGCCCGAGTGCTGACAGGGACGCTTCAGCTATATGCGGCTCCTCAGGGTGCTGATATAACTGAAGGCCGAGTGAGCGCACAGTGTCCGAGCGCTGCGCTGGCCCGGGCACTGTCCGCGATCCCTTCACCTATATGCAACTCCTCCGGAGCGCATATAGGTGAAGGGATACCACTGCGGGGCACAGAGCGAGCGCTCCATCCTCCGCAGTGGTCTCTGGGCGGCCGCAGACTCGCGGCTGTCCTGAGATCCGGCACAGGCAGCGTGTGTCATCACGCTGCGTGCGCAGGCCTGATGACGTCACCGTCTGTGCCGGGAAGACAGGACAGCGCGCGGGAGGCCAGCGAGCGAGGAGGCGGAGCGGCAAGGGAGACGGAGCAGCGGGGAGTCAGGTAAGTGATTGTTTTTTTATTTTTTAAACTGCCTATACTTGCCTACAGCCGGCCCTATACCTTTCTATACCTGCCTACAGCTTACCGCCTACGTTACCCTGCCGTATACCTGCCTACAGCTGCCTATACCTGCCTACAGCGCCTATACCTGCCTACAGCTGCCTTATACCTGCCTACATCAGCCTTATACCCGCCTCCAGACGTCCCTATACCTGCCCTATACCTGCCAATACCTGCCCTATACCTGCCTACAGCCGGCCCTATACCTGCCTACAGCCGGCCCTATACCTGCCTACAGCCTGCCCTATACCTGCGTATGGGGCCATATACCTGCCTTACTGCCTACAGCTGGCCCTATACGCCCTTACCTGCATACAGCTGCCTATACCTGCCTACAGCTGCCTATACCTGCCTTATACCTGCCTACAGCCGGCCCTATACCTGCCTACAGCTGCCTATACCTGCCTACAGCCTGCCCTATACCTGCGTATGGGGCCATATACCTGCCTATTACCTGCGTATGGGGCCATATACCTGCCTATAATCTGCTTATGGGGGACATATAACTGCCTATTACATGCCTATGGGGCCATATACGTGCCTTTTGGGACAAATACCTGCATATAGGGCCATATATCTGCCTATAATTGCCTATGGGGGATATTAAACTGCCTATGTAATTTTATTGGTATCCATTTTTATTTTTAAAATTTACTTGTAGCCGCTGCATTTTTTACCCTAGGCTTATACTCGAGTTAATAAGTTTTCCCGTTTTTTGGGGCAAAAGTAGGTGCCTCGGCTTACACTGGGGTCGGCTTATACTCGAGTATATACGGTACTTACAATTTTTTTGTGTTCTAAAGTCATATCCAATAAATATATTTTACACTGACAAGCAAAATGGTAACAATGTTTTGAACTTGTGACTTTCAGGCTCCATATCTCACCATTCACTACAGCTTTGTACATGAGGCTACTGTAATTTTATATACAGTCATCTTACATCTTATACATAAATTTGACTTGTAAGTATTTATCATTGCTTAGTTCTGCAGATTCTTTCCTGTAACTTCATTGTTACTGTTTTGCTTCTAAAAATCAAAATTTTTATTTTTTTTGTTAGTATTTGGTAAATTCACCTTTGGCTTTCAATACTGCCTGAATCAGATTCAAGCATATCTTGACCAAAATCTGGTCCCAGGTCTCTTCCACACATTCCCAATGTTGGTGCAGACTGGACTTGGATACAAATACAGCTTTTTCTTCAACTCTGCCCAGAAGTGTTCAAAGATCAAAACATTGTTACCATTTTGCTTGTCAGTGTCTGTTCTACCTAAATAGCTTGATTATTGTATCATAAGGTAATAAACAGCCTGATGTTATCATTTTACTACAGTAAAGTTATCACTTAAACATGCGCCGTGTATGAGGGAGTCAGGAGTCGGAGGTTTGAGAAATGGAGGAGTCGGAGTTGGGGCTTTGGCTTACCGACTCCACAGCCCTGGTGAGGAGATAGCTGAGGCCAAAGCAGGCAGAAGGACATACATAACATCACAGAGGCTACTGCGCACATTGGGTGGGAATCGAGGGTGGACCTTGGCTGGGACTGGCTGTTTTAGTAGATGGAAGTGTGTGTGTGCCGGCCTCCTCATCAGTTCTTGGTGGTGATGGCTGAGATCAAGTATGATCCAGCTTTCGTTGCTATGGGTTTTGAGAATTTGCATTAGGTATAATGGTAGAAAGTCAAGGTGGAACAGATAGAGGGTCATGTCGCCTCCTCTCCCACAAGGATTGGAAAGTCGCGATGGCCATCAATTGCTCTAATGATAATGATGTTTGTTTTCCAGATTCATTACATCTTACGAGAAGCAGAAAAATCTCAAGTAGTTATCTCAGTTTATCTCCAGGTTGCGGAGAAGTCGACCCTTGTATAACAGACAATTCTCTGAGTGAAACCTGCGACACCAAATATAAACTACCAGATGCTCATAGCAGACATATGTCATGTGATTCCTCTAACCCTCCCGTTGAGATTACGGGTGTGGATGGCTTTGTGTGCGGAACGCATCCATGTCCTGCATGTGGGAAATGTTTTACAGTGAAATCAAATCTTTCTCTTCACATGAAGAATCACTCGGGGCTAAGGCCATTTGGATGTACTGATTGTGGAAAGTGTTTTAAGCGTAAGTCAATACTTGTCAAACATCTGAGAAGCCACACAGGGGAGAATCCCTTTTCATGTATGGAGTTTGGGACACTTTTTGTTCTGAAGTCAAATCTCACAGTACATCAGAGAATTAACACAGGAGAGTTGCCATTTATCTGCCCTTTGTGTAAGAAAAGATTTACGTACAAATCTGATGTCATAAAGCATCAGAGGATCCACACCGAAGAGAAACCGTTTTCGTGTTCTGAGTGTGGAAAATGCTTTACGCAAAAGTTGGGGCTTGTTCGACATGAGAGAATTCACGTAGGAGAGAAGCCACTTTTGTGTTTGACGTGTGGTAAAAGTTTTGCCAGGAAATCAGAACTCGTTAAACATGAGAGAATTCACACAGGGGAGAAGCCGTTTCTTTGTTCTGAGTGCGGGAAGGGTTTTACTCAGAAATCAGACCTCATGAGACATCAGAAAATTCACACAGGAGAGAAGCCATTTCCGTGCACGGAGTGTGACAAACGCTTTATCCTGAGATCTGAACTTGCCAAACACATGCGAAATCACACAGGGGAGAAGCCATTTTCATGTTTTCATTGTGACAAAAATTTTGCTTGGAAATCCGAGCTTATGAAACATCAAAGATTCCACACGGGGGAGAAGCCATTTCAGTGTTCGGAGTGTGGGAAATCCTTTACACAGAAATCTGACCTGATGAGGCACCAGATTGTTCACCTAAGATAGTCGTCCTCAGACTCAGTGTGTGCAAGGTACTCGGTGCCATGTAGCCCAATTTTATGTCTGTGAAGCTTGGGGTATGAAGCAAAAAAGGTATCGGTCCTCAGAAGTTTTCCACAAAATGTGGTATCTGTGTCCAGACAGAGTAGTCCTTCAGCGAGCTCCACCTGCAGGTGGACAGAACATTATACCTTCTCATGGTATGAAATGGAGCAGGGGATTTGGAACTTTGTGTTAGAGAAAAAGCATGTCCAGTTGTTATTCTGTAGCATGTTCTTCTCTCGTATTTCATAGTGGGTTCCGTTCCATTTTCCATATGATTTAATGTCCGCTTTCCAGAGGGTAACCCATCTAGCAGGAGAGAACACAAGAAACTGTTCCTGGGTGGGAGGCATAGAGCGCCTCCGCAGGGCAAATGTAGTATTACTTGAACTTCTAGAGATCTTATCACCTTTGTGGCAAAACCACAATATTTTTCTGTAAGGGCAAAGGATATAAAGGGTGAATACTCCCTTAGAGAGTTTTCTACTGTGGTTAATAGGGGATGGACCCCCCCATCTATATGTTTTAATGGGGAATATAGAATGTGCAGATGAGAGATCTTGTTAGCTTCTTTTACCAATTCCCTACAAATATTCAGTCTACATTATTATTATTATTTATTTTAGAGCGCCCTTGGGTCCAGAGCGCTGTACATTCGAGGGGGTTATATATATATATATATATATATATATATATATATATATATATATATAACATAGGTCAAACAAAATAGGTCAAGTACAAAGGTGACAATAACTTACAACTGGACCAGAGGAAGAGAGGGCCTTGCCTGTGAGGGCTTACAGTATACAGGGAAGGAGGGAAGAGACAGAAGGTGAGGGCCAGACATGTTTGTGGGGTGGAGTAGTGCAACACGGTTATTGTTGGTTATAGTCAATCCTGAAGAGATGGGTTTTCAGGTTGCTTTTGAACATGGTGAAGATGAAGGAGAGTCTGAGGTGTTGGGGCAGTGAGTTCCAGAGTGTGGGGGAAGCACGGGAGAAGTCTTGGAGATGGGTATGTGAGGAGGTAATAAGAGGAGAGCAGAGAAGAAGGTCATGTGAGGAGCGGAGATTACATTAGGGGAGGTATCTAGAGATTAAGGTAGAGATGTATGGAAGGGAGAGGTTTTATGTTTATCAACCAAGGCATGGTATTAAATGCGTTGGACTTGCTCCATAGCTGTTTACGTGTTTTTAAAGCTGTTCAAATAAAGTAATTTATTGGTCTGAAGCGTCACGCCTGGATGTGTGCCGGATACATCTATTTTTTTAATTATTTATTCTCCTCATGATCTATAAAGAAACCAAAATCATTGTCATGTGATTATTGTTATTACTGTCACACTGCGCGATACTAGATGTCTTGAAAAATCAAGTGAAAAAGTTAGAAATCACACTTTTGTCATGCACTGGACTAAGGGTCTGCTGGGCCCTGCATCTCCTGGCAGTAGTACTTTCATTAGCATCATGTCCCCTGTCCTTTTAGGGAATGTACACTGGTCCTTGGTTACTCAGAGGACCAGTGTGCACTGTTAATTTCCTCCTCCTCCTAGGCCTTCACTCTGCATTATTTAACCCCTTAAGCCGAACGCCTGAAAAGTACTTAATGACCAGCACATTTTTTTTTAGTTTTTGCCTCCTTGCGTTTCAACAGTCTTAACTTTTTTATTTTTTAATGACACAGTTGTGTGAGGCCTTGTTTTATTTGGGACAAGTGTTACTTTTTGTGGGAGTAGTTTAAGTTCACTTATAAATTATTGCGAAATATTTTTTCAATTTTTATTTCAATTTTTTTTTTTTTTTTACACCATTCACATTTCACACTTAATAACTTGTTATTACGGTCATGCGGATTCCTAACATGTGTAAGTTTGTGGTTTTTTATGTGTATAATTTATGCACAATTATTTTTTATTATTTTTATTTTGTTTTTTTCTACACTTTTAATGTTTTTTACTTTTTTTTTTTTAAATCCCATAGGGATAACTGTTTTAAATTTTTTTTTACACTTAGTAATATATCAGCATATTCATATATGCTAATACATTATAATCTGTGTCAGTTTGACACAGGCAGCAATCAGGGCAGTTTAGTGACTACCTTTGTCTGCTGCCTTGACCTTGGCTAGTAAACTGTAACTACTGAACTTTCCTGCCCTGACTGCTGGACTTTACTAAAAAAAAAAATTGAAAATCAGGGAGAAGTTTATTTATGTTCATAATTCAAGTGCAATAGAGAAACCCATATACTGTATGGACTCATTACTCACAGAGCGATAGATTTCAAGTGTTTATTTCTTTAACATGGACGATTATAGCTTACAGCTAATGAAAACCTAAACTTCAGTATATCAGAAAATTAGAACAGTGTATAAGACCTTTAGAAAAAATGACTTGTAACACAGAAATGTCGGCCTATGAAAGGTCTGTCCAGTATATGCTTGTAACGGGTGAGCGGGGAAAGCGGGTAGTGGACCCACTGGACCACTCCTGGGGTTGCTCCGAGGGGGCGTAACTAAGTGGCCATTGGGCATGGGCATCTTCACAGAGCCTTTGGTGGTAAGGTTGGCTGACCCCAACAGCCACCAGGTGCTACCTCAGAGCAGTCCCCAGCAGTGGCAGCTGACCAGACAGGCCAGAAGTGCCAAAGCTAGGCACAAACAGGATAAGGGACAGAGACAAAGCAGACTAGAAGTAAATATGTGCAGGTACAGAACAAACAGGACTAAATGGATGCCAAGCAAGAAGGTTAAACAGAAGTCAAGGTACAAAACAGACTGACTGGAAAACAGCACACAGAACAAGATCAGAGACTAAGGCTAGGACTCAGGCAACGTAACAAGGATTGAGCAGGGCACAAACACAGGCAGAGAACAAGGCAAGGAAACTCACAGACATGGAAACAGGAACAGCAGAAACAAGCTAGGATCTAAGACATTAACATGGCAAAGAAGCTCACAGACAAAGGTGCAGACAGACAGACACATGGAAAGCAACATGGAGACTAACCACACATAGAGAATACCACAAGGACACCAACAAGAAGACAATACACAGGAACAACAGAATACACCAAGAGACAACATGACACAACAACAACAACAAGGATCAGGCAGGGAGTGTAGGGAGAAGCAGGCTTATAAACACACAGGTGGAAGGGGATTGGTAGAGGAAGCCCAACCCGCTGCACACTGTGGGAATAAAGGAAGGGAAGATGTGGCCGCCGCCCTCTATAGAGCAACAAGGAGTCAGGGCAGCAGCCAAGATGGAGGAGCAGCACGGCCAGCAAGAGAATGCCGCATCAACCACAGGTGAGTAAGCAGTGGCTACAGGAGCGCACACAGTGACACTGCAACAGGAACCAGATCTGCGATAGGAACATAGCTACGACTGCGGTTCGCAGCAGAGGCCGCAGCGTAAGGACAGGAACGTGGCATGGACCGTGACAATGCTTGATACCTTTTCAGGCTCCTTTTATATGAATTACTGCATCAATGTGGAGTGGCCTGGAGGGGATCAACCTGTGGCACCGCTGAGGTGTTATGGAGCCCAAGTTGGCTCTATTGTTGGCTCTGGTGTCTCTCATCATAGATTCTCTATGGGGTTTAGGTCTGGTGAGTTTGCGGCCAATGACACACAGTGATACCGTGGTTAGTGCACGGTCCTGCTGGAAAGTGAAATCTGCCTCTCCACAAAGCTGGTCAGCAGAGGGAAGCATGAAGCTCTAACATTTCCTGGTAGACGACTACACTGAGCTTGGACTTGATATAACACAGTGGATCAACACCAGCATATGACATGGCTCCCCAAACCATCACTGACTGAGGACTCTGCACACTGGACCTCAGGCAGCTTGGATTGTGGTCCACTCTTCCTCCAGACTCCGAGACCTTGATTTCCAAATGAAATGTAAAATTACCTTTAATCTAAAAACAGGACTTTGGACAGTGACCAATAATCCAATCTTTTTAGCCCAGGTACGAAGCTTCTGACGGTGTCGCTGGGTCTTGTATCAGTTGTAGCCCATGTCTCGGAAACGTCTGTGTGTGGTGGAAGCACTGACTCGTGGCGTAGTCCCCTCCTGGTCCATCTCCCCCAAATTCTGGAATGGCCCTTTCTTGACAATCCTATCAAGGCTGTGCTCATCCCTGTTGCTCGGGCACTTTTTTCTATCACTCTTTTTCCTTCCACACAACTGTCCACGAATATGCTTTGATATCGCACTCTATGAATGGACAGCTACTTTAACAGTGACCTTTTGTGGCTCAGCCTCTTTGTGAAGGTTGTCAGTGACTATCTTCTAGACAACTGTCAAGTCAGTAGTCTTTCCCATGATTGTGTAGCCACTAAACCAGACAGAAGGACCATTTAAATGTTTGTGACTCTTGTGTGTGACAACATGTGTCACCAGCATTGACCTTTCTCACATTATTGTAATTTCCTGATCTACTGAATTCTGTGTTTTCATTCACTGTAAACCATAATCATCCATATTAAAAGAAAAAAGCTCTTGAAATATATTGCTCTGTGTGTAATGAGTCCATACACTATGTGGGTTTCTCTGTTTGACTTGCATTATGGACATAAATTAACTTTTTGATCGAATTCTGGTCTGAACTGCCCTGATCTCTGGACTCTGGCACCAATTGTTCCTGCCCTGACCTTTTTCCTCTATACAAAGGTGACTACATTCTGTCTGCCCTGACCTCTGGCCTCTATATCAAGAGGACTGAAATCTGCCTACCTTGCCCTATTGTCTAGCCTGAGCCGTCTTAACAGAATTATGGGCCCCTGGGCATAGCACTGCATTGGGCCCTGTCCACATACATGACATCATACTTGGCCATTCCTCGAGCACCCCCAAACACACCCATATTATCACACCTCTGGACACCGACAGCCTGCAGCCTACAAGACCATTTGGCAGTGCAGGGAGCCTTTGGCTTCCTTCTTCACCATAGTTTTTAACTGATTGCACATTCTAAAAACACACAAACAAATAAGCAAAGTCAACCAAGGGATCCAGGGTATGTTTCTTGTATTCCTGGGACATACATACACCACTTGGGGTCCACATGCTTGTGGGGCCCCCGGGCAACAGCCTAGTGTGCCCAATGGAAAAGATTATATTTACTATTTTGCCATAGGCAAACTTAAACTCTATCAATTCTCAATCTATAAAGCACTAAAACTTAACTTTTATTATGTATAACACTTAACCTAAATACACACTATTTAAAAAGTAACACTAATTTAAGTGTATTGAGGTTGTGTTATACATAATAAAAGTTAAGTTTTAGTGCTTTATAGATAGAGAACTGATAGAGTTTAAGTTTGCCTATGGCAAAATAGTAAATATAGTCATTAAAAGTCACTCTTTGTTCTCTTGCTAGATTCCCATTTTTTTTAGACTATTTGACAATGGAAAAGATGGCCCTGTGTCTAACTGCAGGATCAGACTACACAGGGTTGGTACAAGGCGATGTACCTGCAAATGAGTTGTAGACATTTTTTCTAATTCTCAACAATCCCTTTAACCATTAACCACTGCCCCCTCTCCAAAAAAGGCTTGTAGGACTGAACTTTTAGCATATTTTAAAAGCCTAAGAAGCTTTGAGTTACAATGACACCAAACTTTCAGCAGCAACACTTAGAGGGCGAGGTGGAAAGTTTTACGTTTACACCACGTTCCAAATTATTATGCATATGATATTATTCTCTGATTGAACTAATTGGTCGATGCAAATGATAGAATAATGTTGAAATCATCAAGTTTTATTGGACAAACCTCCCAATGATAATGTTTTAATTTTTTTCAAAATAAAAAGTCTGAAAATGCACTGTTCCAAATTATTATGCACAACAAAGTTACACAACATTATATAGGTTGTAAAGAAGTGAAAATGGTTGTTTTTGGAATTTGCAGCAGTAAGAGGTTACATTTACTGCAATCAAAAGCTATTTAAATCAAAAACATTGTAACAGGCCAACTTACATGTTACCATAGGAGCCCTTCTTTGATATCACCTTCACAATTCTTGCATCCATTAAACTTTTTTGAGAGTTTCTGCTAGAATTTCTTTGTTGGATATCAGAATCGCTTCCCACCGCTGCTGTTTTAAAGTGAACTGCCTCCGACCCTCATAGATCTTTTGCTTTAGGATACTCCACAGGTTCTCAATTGGGTTGAGGTCTGGAGAGGATGGTGGCCACACCATGACTGTCTCTCCTTTTATGCCCATAGCAGCCAATGACTCAGATATTCTTTGCAGCATGTGATGGGGCAATGTCCTGCATGAAGATGATTTTGCTACAAAAGCCATGGTTTTTCTTTTTGTAGCCTGGAAGAAAGTGGTCAATCAGAAACTCTATATACAGTTGTGCTCAAAAGTTTACATACCCCGGTAGAATTTTTGCTTTCTTGGCCTTTTTTCAGAGAATATGAATGATAACACAACTTTTTTTCCACTCAGAGGTAGTGTTGGGTGAAGCTATTTTTTGTCAAACTACTGTGTTTTCTCTTTTTAAATCATAATGGTAACTAAAAATATCCAAATGACCCTGATCAAAAGTTCACATACCCCAGTTCTTAATACCGTGTATTGCCCCCTCTAAAATCAATGACAGCTTGAAGTCTTTTATGGTAGTTGTGGATGAGGCTATTTATTTTCTCAGATGGTAAAGCTGCCCATTCTTCTTGGCACAAAGCTTCCAGTTCCTGTAAATTTCTGGGCTGTCTTGCATGAACTGCGCCCTTGAGATCTCCCCAGAGTGGCTCAATGATATTGAGGTCAGGAGACTGAGATGGCCTCTCCAGAACCTTCACTTTGTGCTGCTGTAGCCAAAGACAGGTCAACTTGGCCTCATGTTTTGGATCGTTGTCATGTTGGAACATCCAAGTACGTCCCAAGCGCAGCTTCTGGGCTGATGAGTGCAAATTTGCCTCCAGTATTTGCTGATATCGTGCTGCATTCATCTTTCCTTCAACTTTGACCAAGTTTCCTGTGCCTTTGTAGTTCACACATCTCTAAAACATCAGTGATCCACCTCTGTGCTTTACAGTAGGAATGGTGTTCCTTTCATCATAGGCCTTGTTGACACCTCTCCAAATGTAACATTTATGGTTGTGGCCAAAAAGTTCGATTTTGGTCTCATCACTCCAAATGACCTTGTTCCAGAAGTTTTGAGGCTTGTCTCTGTGCTGTTTGGTGTATTGTAGGCGAGATACTTTGTGGCATTTGCACAGCAATGGCTTTCTTCTGGCGACACCACTATGCAGCCCATTTTTCTTCGTGCCTCCTTATTGTGCATCTTGAAACAGCCACACTGCTAGTTTTCAGAGAGTCCTGTATTTCAGCTGATGTTATTTGTGGGTTTTTCTTTGCATCCCGAACAATTTTCCTGGCAGTTGTGGCTGAAATTTTTGTTGGTCTACCTGACCATGATTTGGTTTTTACAGAGCCCCTGATTTTCCAATTGTTAATCACAGTTTGAACACTGCTGACTGACATGATCAATTCCTGGGATATCTTTTTGTAGTCCTTTCCTGTTTTATACAGTTCAACTACCTTTTCCCCTAGATCTGTTGACAATGGTTTTGCTCTTCCCTTGACTCACAATCCAGAAACGTCATTGGCTGGATGAAAGATGCAAGAGTCTGTCTGGATCCCAGAAACTCACTCAGCTTTTATGCACACACTGATTACAAGCAAACAGGTCACAGGTGAGGATGTTACCTTTAGTAGCCATTCAAACCCATTTGTGTCAACTTCTGTGCATGTTATCAGGCCAAAATCACCAGGGTATGTTAACTTTTGATCAGGGTCAGGATATTTTTGGTTGTCATAATGATTTAAAAAGAGAAAACACAGTAGTTTGACAAAAAATGGCTTCACCCAACCACTAACCATGAGTGTAGAAAAAGTGTTTGTGCTATCATTCATATTCTCTGAAAAAAAGGCCAAGAAAGCAAAAAATCTGCCGGGTTATGTAAACTGTACTTTGCGGAGGTCATTTTAACACCTTCAGGGACTCTAAAAGGGTCATCTCTCCGCATGATTCCGGGCCACCTTCTTGCAGATGTCACAGCCTTGTTAAGACAGAGTGCCCATTTATCAGCCATCCACTGCTCCATCCATGTGGACCAGCCAGGGTTGCACAGCACTCATCATTTTAGTCTTCTTGTATGTGTAAGCCCGCTGCAACCATTTCTGCTTGAGAGCACAGGTTAGGGGTGGCGGAATAGTAGGTTTGTAGACCACTGCAAGTCTCTGGAGGTTTTTTAGGCAGCTGCTTTCTTAATCTGACCAATTGGTTTGACAGAAACTTTCCTTATTCTGCCTTTATCTGCACAAACCTGACTATGTTTGGAATCGGCCACTAATCTCTTGGTGATCACGCTTATGTTTTCGTGAAATAGCTAATGTTTTCATACCTTGTCCAAGGCATTGCATTTGATGCTTTTTGCCAGCAGAGAGATCAATTTTCTTTCTAGAAACCTGTAGTTGCTTAATAATGTGGCACGTCCTTCTAATGTACTTTGTATCACAGGATTGATTTCAGAGAGAAGGGGAACATCTCTCCTTATGGAGAGTACCAGTTAAGGTGTGTAGTGTTTTGATTGCCTGTTAGCCCACTACTAAGCATCTGCATATCACAAGGCATTATGGGAAAGGAGCTGGGAAGCTCACTGCGCCCTCTATTGGTTGTAACAAATCCTCAATTTACTTCTGATTCACTGAATAATTTAAACAGATTATCATGGTAACAGCTGCCAATTATATAAATGTGCAAAAATATCTTCAGCAGCATTCACTAAATATTCAGTGAAAATATATCTTGGCAAAATCATCAAAGCTTCACCACATTCCAAATTATTATGCACATTTGATTTGTGTCATAAAAAGTTAATTTTTGTATTTCAATTAAACTCATAGATAGTATTGTGTCTCAGGCTCTTTCGATCACTGAAATCAATCCTAAGGCATTATGGGAAAGGAACTGGGAAGCTCACTGCGCCCTCTATTGGTTGTAACAAATCCTCAATTTACTTCTGATTCAGTGAATCTTTGAGAAGCAAAAAGGAATATTAGTCAAGCCAATATCGCTCATCTACCCCAAAACGGTTGTATGTAGATGAGCGATATTGGCTTGACTAATATTCCTTTTTGCTTCTCAAAGATTCACTGAATCAGAAGTAAAATGAGGATTTGTTACAACCAATAGAGGGCGCAGTGAGCTTCCCAGTTCCTTTCCCATAATGCCTTAGGATTGATTTCAGTGATCGAAAGAGCCTGAGACACAATACTATCTATGAGTTTAATTGAAATACCAAAATTAAATTTTTATTACACAAATCAAATGTGCATAATAATTTGGAATGTGGTGAAGCTTTGATGATTTTGCCAAGATATATTTTCACTGAATATTTAGTGAATGCTGCTGAAGATATTTTTGCACATTTATATACACTCACCGGCCACTTTATTAAGTACACCTGTCCAACTGCTCGTTAACACTTAATTTCTAATCAGCCAATCACATGGCGGCAACTCAGTGCATTTAGGCATGTAGACATGGTCAAGACAATCTCCTGCAGTTCAAACCGAGCATCAGTATGGGGAAGAAAGGTGATTTGAGTGCCTTTGAACGTGGCATGGTTGTTGGTGCCAGAAGGGCTGGTCTGAGTATTTCAGAAACTGCTGATCTCCTGGGATTTTCACGCACAACCATCTCGAGGTTTACAGAGAATGGTCCGAAAAAGAAAAAACATCCAGTGAGCGGCAGTCCTGTGGGCGGAAATGCCTTGTTGATGCCAGAGGTCAAAGGAGAATGGGCAGACTGGTTCGAGCTGATAGAAAGGCAACAGTGACTCAAATAGCCACCCGTTACAACCAAGGTAGGCAGAAGAGCATCTCTGAACGCACAGTACGGCGAACTGTGAGGCAGATGGGCTACAGCAGCAAAGACCACACCGGGTGCCACTCCTTTCAGCTAAGAACAGGAAACTGAGGCTCCAATTTGCCCAAGCTCATCGAAATTGGAAAGTAGAAGATTGGAAAAACGTTGCCTGGTCTGATGAGTCTCGATTTCTGCTGCGACATTCGGATGGTAGGGTCAGATTTTGGCGTCAACAACATGAAAGCATGGATCCATCCTGCCTTGTATCAACGGTTCAGGCTGGTGGTGGTGGTGTCATGGTGTGGGGAATATTTTCTTGGCACTCTTTGGGCCCCTTGGTACCAATTGAGCATCGTTGCAACGCTACAGCCTACCTGAGTATTGTTGCTGACCATGTCCATCCCTTTATGACCACAATGTACCCAACATCTGATGGCTACTTTCAGCAGGATAATGCGCCATGTCATAAAGCTGGAATCATCTCAGACTGGTTACCTGAACATGACAATGAGTTCACTGTACTCAAATGGCCTCCACAGTCACCAGATCTCAATCCAATAGAGCATCTTTGGGATGTGGTGGAACGGGAGATTCGCATCATGGATGTGCAGCCGACAAATCTGCGGCAACTGTGTGATGCCATCATGTCAATATGGACCAAAATCTCTGAGGAATGCTTCCAGCACCTTGTTGAATCTATGCCACGAAGCATTGAGGCAGTTCTGAAGGCAAAAGGGGGTCCAACCCGTTACTAGCATGGTGTACCTAATAAAGTGTCCGGTGAGTGTAATTGGCAGCTGTTACCATGATAATCTGGTTAAATTGACGGACAATAGTAATAGGCCGATTTTTTTAGTTCTGTGCACCTGTTTTGTTTTCACGTGAAGAAACGGCTACATATCGAAAGTAAATTTACCAAATTATTTTCTAAAATATGAGCTTTATATCCTTGACTATGAGCGTTTATTAAAAATATTGTGTTATATGAAGTATATTGAAGTGCACTTAATGAATATAAAAGGGACAATTGTATTCCATGTGGTCTGAACTCTCATCTCTGATCACCTTATTTCAGTGAGGATGAAAGTTTTCAGCAGGGCTGTGGAGTCAGAGTCGGTGGCTATTTTGCAGGAGTCGGAGTCGTCATAAAATGGACCAACTCCGACTCCCAAAATATATAATAAGTTGGTCCAGTTAGTTTGATGCGATGCAAAGAGCAAAAGGCATTGGGTCCGGCCAGTGCTACTGCTCCCATATCTTCAGCCTTATCACATGAGGAGTGTAATTGATGACATGGAGCAGGCAAAGCGCTGCCCCAGGGGAAAAGATTCTGCTCCCACGGCAAACAGATTTCAGCAAAATTTCTCACCTGCTTTCAAAGAAGAAGAAGAGTTAAACCATTCATCAAAACTGACTGTGGCTGAGACAATTCAGTTATACCCTGACATTGTTAGAGATGTTGCCGATGTGGTCACCGCTTTGCCCCCAACCCAAGTTAGTGTAGAGAGGCAGTTCTCTAGCCTGGAAATAATGAGATCAGATGTGAGGTCATGTATGCAGGATCTGATGGAGGCAATTCAGAGACTTCACAAATGTTCCTGCAGTGTTTTGCTTATTTACAATTTTTTGTGTCCTAAAGTCATATCCAATAAATATATTTTACACTGACAAGCAAAATGGTAACAATGGTTTGAACTTGTGACTTTCAGACTCCATATCTCACCCTCCACTACAGCTTTGAGGCTACTGTAATTTTATATACAGTCATCTTACCTATCTTATACATAAATTTGACTTGCAAGTATTTAGCATCTGCTTAGTTACAGTTTTGCTCCTAAAAATCAAAGTGTTAATTTTTATTATTTTGTTAGTATTTGGGAAATCCACCTTTGGTTTTCAATACTGCCTGAATCCTTCTGGGCTCTGAATCAGATTCAAGCACATCTTGACCAAAATCTGATCCCAGGTCTCTTCTACACATTCCCAATGTTGGTGCAGACTGGACTTGGATACAAATACAGATTTTTCTTCAACTCTACCCACAAGTGTTCAAAAGATCAAAACATTGTTACCCTTTTGCTTGTCAGTGTCTGTTCTACCTAAATAGCTTGATTATTGTATCATAAGGTGATAAACAGCCTGATGTTACCATTTTACTACAGTAAAGTTATCACTTAAACATGCGCCGTGTATGAGGGAGTCGGAGGTTTGGGAAATTGAGGAGTCTGAGTCGGGGCTTCGGCTTGCCAACTTCACAGCCCTGGTTTTCAGGCTCGTTTTGAAAGCATTTTGAAGAAATGCTCATTTGATTTGATACTTCTAACTATTGAATCTTTGCAGAAAACACTTGAAGAGTTAACACAATATTATCTACAGAAGAATGGTCCAAAATTTTAGATAAAACACAGAAAAATGTGACGGAATATAGACGCAATATTGAAGTAATGAAACAATGGAAATCTATATAACAGAAGATTATCCGTGGAGAATGATTTATAGGTGGCATAATCCGATGGCTTGGGGCTACGGTCACTCTTTCAGTCAATCTCGTAATCAATATTATTCTTCTGGTTCCAGCAGTGATGGTTCCTCCACTTCCTAACGATCACATTTTTTAGCACGATGCAGAATGTGAAAAGGATTCAGACATTCAATTGACGCCCAGGATTAAGACCAGGTCACAGGTAAAATGGAGAATTTAGTTCTTAACCCCTCCAAAGAATAAAAAAATATGACTGATTTTTCTTCTCCTCACCTACCAAAAGCCATAACTTTTTATTTTTCCACCTACCTAGACAAATGAGGGCTTATATTTTGCGGGGCAAGACGTACATTCTAATGATGTCACTCATTATACCATAGAATATACTGGGAAACCGTAAAAATGTTTTAAGTAAAAAAAATAAATAAAAAAAAATGTTTAAGTGGGGCAAAATGTTTAAGAAAAACGTACTTGCGCCGTGTTTGCGGGTTTTTGCTTTTACGGCGTCTAACTTTTTTTTCTTCTACGGTGTTCAACGTACGGAATAATTGATGTTATATTTTAATAGATCAGACTTTTCCAGATGCGGCAATACCAATTATGTGTAACTTTTTTATTATTTATTTTTTTATTTGTAAAGTGGCAAAAGGGGGGTGATTTGAACTTTTAATATTTTTTTACACTTTAAAACATTTTCTTTTACTTTAGCTTTGAGTCTCCCTAGGGTACTTCACCACTAGGGGCCCCGATCATTTATACTGCCTAATGCATTGTATAGGAGATCTGCAGAGCTGTGTCATCCTCTCCCACTGCTCACACAGAATGATGATATCGCCAGTCTTCAGTGAGGCAAGACACGCCTACTGGAAGAAGAGACTCGCCACTGGATTTGAAGCTGTAACAGATAGAAACAGCTCAAGTCTGTGAAATTTTGTGATGAGAAAACCACTTTAATATCTCTTTGGTTAATCTTTCTCCTTCCGAACATTAGGTTCTACAAAAATGCTTTTCTTTCAGTCCAACTTCACTTATACCAGAAGAATACCAATAGCAAGAATTGCAAAGGTTTTTTCTGAATGTGAGATTGAAAGGATTTGATAAGGAGACTTTAATGATGAGGAAACTACATCATGGATTCCAACACATAATTTGTTGACCCTGGAATCTTTGAGATACATGAGCTCTGTTATTCCGCTTTAAACAAATCATCCTATTGAAACATACATTAGTTTGATTGAACAAGAAGTTGATAATTTGTTACATGATGTTAAAAGAGGATAACTTAAGTTCTTGGATAATTATCCCATGAGAAAGAATGGCGTTGCACTCTCTACAACACAATTCTGATATCATAATCAAAAGGCGGACAAGAGCGGGGCAATTGTGATCCTAGATGAAAAGGATTATCTCCAAGAGATTTGTAGGCATTTGTCTGATGGGATGACTCATGAAAAGATCAATTGGGACCCCACCCATCATATTTCTAAGAGAATTGAAATTGCATTAAAATTTTAGGTCATTTAAGGGATTATTGACACTAAAACGATGTTATCTTTGATCAAAAGGGATCTGATTATTCCATTTTGTTTTTATATTCTACCGAAAGAGAATAAAAGTCTGGTTAATTCACCGAGATGACCCATAGTGGCGTCCACAAATTCTGTTCTTTCTCCATTAGCTGTCTTTTTGGATCATATTTTAATCTCTTTAGTCAAAAATTCTAAAAAACTACAAAGCCACACTTACAGCTCAATGGCTGGTGCAGGGGCGTTGCTAGGGTCCTAAAACATCCGGGGCTCGGGCCCTTTGTGTTTTTCTGGGTAGGGCTGGGTTCACACGACATTTTTTCGCGCCTCATTGTGAACTGCGGATGTTTTTTTACAGAGAAAAACCTTCTGTTCCTGTCACTAATTTTCTGCACATCCCACACAGATCCCGTCCATCTCCTCAGCAGTCACTGTACAGTAAAAATCACCAATGACAAATTTACTTTTTCAGAACTTCTCACCTTCATATGACAATACCCCTAAACAGTCACCAAAACATCCACCTACACATGGAGCAAATCTACCAGACAAGTGATTGTTACTAAAAACCTCCTACAAAACCAAGACCCCAAACTATTACTACTTAAGGCTCAAATAATCCTGCCAGACCCTGACCGAACGCAACCCCCACATGTGACTATCCACTGCACACAGGCCCTAGAGACATATATTACCGCCATACAGGGACCAGATAGTGGTAGATACTATGTAGGCTCTGCAGACATATAAGTGATTACACTGCAGTTACATTTAGTAACTCACCGGAGACGTCTTTTCTGATCAGCGTCGTTCACTTTCCCTTTTCTTCTCCCTCCGGTTCACACCTTCATGCTGAGTGCTCCCGGCCAATACTCGTCCCTGAGGATTTGGACACAAATATCTTAGAATCCTCACATTTCCAGCAACTCCTTAAAGGGGTTGTCTCGCTACAATGATTGGGTTTTAATTTAAAGATCTTAAAAAACAAGCAGCTTTGCAATATATGTTCATTACAAATGTCCTACTGATTTTGAGCTAGCCCCTGTTAGTATTACTACATCAGCTTCTCAAGTTTCTATAGTAGCAGACCTGTTGATCCTTATTTACTGGCTGTCAGGTCTGAATGACTCATCACCTTTGAAGACAGGTTGGAGCAGAGAGCCCCTCCCGCACAGAATGCTTCTGTAGTGGAAGGAGGGGGAGGAGGACTCTGGCTTCTGTGGCCATGCTGCCTGGATTAACCCTGTGTGTGCCTGCTTCCTCCTGCTCTCTACACAGATAGATGTGACAGCAGTGACCCTGTCTGTTACTATAATCATGATATGTCTTTGGAACTGTGACTATACTAATGCTATACAGATCAGGCATGTGAATACTTTATGTTCTCCTGTATTAGTGACACATCCTGAGTATAGTAACACTGCCCTTGTTGTTGCTGGAGATGTGGAGACTTGTAAGCTAAGCAGGGGATATAGGAACACTTGCATCCTCTCTGCTTTATTAGCACACCACTTCACACTCATAGATCAGCCCTCTCCTGCAACAGACCTAGGCAGGCACACACAGGGTGAACTCTGAGAGCAAACCCCCTCCCCCCCCTGTATAGAAGTTACGTAGCTGCCTGTGTGCTGATGGGAGGGGGGAGAGGGAGCAGAACAGACAGACCAAGAAGCACGCCCCTCAGTTCAACTTAACAGGGACACTGACAGGCTGAAAGCTCGTAATGAGACAACTCCTTTACTTAGAGGTATAGCAGTCCCCTCAGTTAGGTATATAGGGGCACTGAAGCAGTATATGGGGCCACAGGCAGATATATGGGGCCACAGGCAGATATATAGGGCCACAGGCAGGTATATAGGGGCCACAGGCAGGTATATAGGGGCCAAAGGCAGTATATAGGGGGGCACAGGCAGTATATGGGGCCACAGGCAAGTATATGGGGAAACTGAGGCAGTATATCGGGCCACAGGCAGTATATGGGGCACTCAGGCAGTATATAGGGCCACAAGAAGGTATATAGGTCACTGAGCAGAATATAGGGTCACTGAGGCAGTATATGGGGTCACTGAGGCAGTATATGGGGGCCACAGGCAGGTATATAGGGACACAGGCAGTATATGGGGGCCACAGGCAGGTATATAGGGACACAGGCAGTATATGGGGGCCACAGGCAGGTATATAGGGACACAGGCAGTATATGGGGGCCACAGGCAGGTATATAGGTGCACAGGCAGCATATGGTGGCCACAGGCAGGCGTATGGTGGCCACAGGCAGGCGTATGGGGGCCACAGGCAGGCATATGGGGGCCACAGGCAGGGATATGGGGGCCACAGGCAGCATATGGGAGCCACAGGCAGGGATATGGGGGCCACAGGCAGTATATGGGGGCCACAGGCAGGGATTATAGGGGCACAGGCAGCTTATGGGGGCACAGGCAGGGATATGGGGGCCACAGGCAGGGATATGGGGGCCACAGGCAGTATATGGGGGCCACAGGCAGGGATATGGGGGCCCAGGCAGTATATGGGGGCCACAGGCAGGGATATAGGGGCACAGGCAGTATATGGGGGCCACAGGCAGGGATATGGGGGCCACAGGCAGTATATGGGGGGCCACGGCAGGCATATAGGGGCACAGGCAGTATATGGGGGCCACAGGCAGGGATATGGGGGCCACAGGCAGGCGTATGGGGGCCACAGGCAGGCATTATAGGGGCACAGGCAGTATATAGGGGCACTGAGGCAGGTAAACGCGTTAAAAATAACAACATTCATACTCACCTTAACTCCCCCGGCGAGCGCGCTCCGTCCTCTACAGCCCGCGCTCCTCCGGCAGCTCCTCGGGCGCACGGCCTATGACGCGCTGTGCGCCCGAGGAGAGGCAGCGTCGCTATTACATCAATTCATCGCGACGCTGCCGGCTGAGGCGCACGGGGCCGCGGCGGGTCCTCAGCGCTGTGAGGACCCGGCGGCCCCGCAGTGTCGGACCCAGAGCCGGTCCGACACTGTCTGCGGGGCAGGGAGCGCTCGCTCACTGCTCCGCAGAAGCCCTCAGCTGAGTGTGCGTCCAGCGGACACACATGCAGCTGAAGGGCCAGTCGATGCTCCAGGCCCAGGGCAGAGGCCTGGAGCCCGGGAGACTCGGGGCACAGGGTGTTTTATTCGGCGCCCGAGCCCCGAATAAAACAGCCTAGCGACGCCCCTGGGCTGGTGGATACACTGAATCCCATCAGCAGGCGTCTCTGGCCCTTGTGCTGCATGGGAAAAGATAACAGGTGCCGTTAATTAATGAGCAAATGCTCTAGGTACTAGTTCACACCAGCATGCAAAAAGCCACAGTATAATACATGGGGAGATTGCAAAAATGCAACAATACCGATGAGAATTGCATATAGATACAGCGATACAAAGGGTAACGCCATTTATACAGTTACACCATGCTGGGTTTCAGCTTATATCACCCACAAAAAAATGGGCAAGCTTTCCAGCACTTAGAAGGTGCACTGCAGAAAATACTTGTACCCTAAGCTCCCCAGTATTTTAGGGCAAAAAGATAACATATTGGAAAAATATCAAAAAATATCAAACTATGAGGTATTAGCTGATACAGTTGCGAGCTTGCGTACTGTAGCTACTGTATCAACTAATACCTCATATTTTGATATTTTTCCAGTATGTTATCTTTTTGATGCAGTTTTGGCAGAAAGGCAGAGCAGTTAATGCTGTACAGCACAAAAAAACGCATCAAAAAATGCACCAAAACCGCTCCGTGTGAGAGCCCCCTACATACAAGCAAGAAAGAAACAGTGGTGCAGAGAAACCCCTCATCACAGAGTCAGGTGTGCACTTGCTTTACAATCAGGGACAAGCCCACACTGACACTACATAAGCACCAGCATAACCTACAACCCCACCAATCCCATCACCAGTAGTCAGGTCACCATCACATGAATACAGCACTGATTCAACATAGAAGTAAAATGACCCCTGACAGGAGGGACTCACAGGAGACGTCATCTCTGATGGGAGTTGTTCTCTTCTCCTTTTCTTCTTCTGGCCCAAACCTCATTGATGTCTTCCCTTGTTGTTCCTTTCCATTTCTTTCTCTGTCCGGTACAGCATGCAATGTCCTCTTCTAGTGGTCACTACTCGTCCCTGTAGAATCTACAACAAATACATCTTAGACTCCTCTCTTTTCCAGCACTTTCCTATCAATTCACCAAACAGCGTATGTTAGACCCGAAAAATTAGAAATTAAAAAATGTCAGATAAGTGGCATGTAAATAGGTAGACCCTCATTAGGCAGGCAGGGCCAGCATTTAGATAGACAGGGCCAGTATGTAGGCAGGCAGGGCCAGTATATATATAGGCAGGGACAGTATGTAGGCAGGCAGGCAGGGACAGTATGCAGGCAGGCAGGGACAGTATATAGCCAGGCAGGGTATAGGTAGCCAGGGTAGGGCATCATATAGCCAGGCAGGGTATAGGTAGCCAGGGCAGGGTATAGGTAGGCAGGGCATCATATAGCCAGGCAGGGTATATGTAGCCAGGGCAGTGTATAGGTAGCCAGGGCAGGGCATCATATAGCCAGGCAGGGTGTAGGTAGCCAGTCCAGGGTATAGGTAGCCAGGCAGGGCATCATATAGCCAGGGCAGGGTATAGGTAGCCAGGGCAGGGCATCATATAGCCAGGGCAGGGTATAGGTAGCCAGGGCAGGGTATAGGTAGCCAGGGCAGGGCATCATATAGCCAGGGCAGGGCATCATATAGCCAGGCAGGGTATAGGTAGCCAGGGCAGGGCATCATATAGCCAGGGCAGGGTATAGGTAGCCAGGGCAGGGCATCATATAGCCAGGGCTCATATAGCCAGGCCGGGTATAGGTAGCCAGGTTTTCACTTTGGCCACTGAGCCTAACAATAGTCAGACACTTCCTGTTCTGTAGAGACAGATTCTCAGTTGTCTGCTCATTATCAGCACAAAGAGGGTCAAACTGAAAGGAGACACCAGTGTGAATAGATAACAGAGGATCCACCAGTCACAAGAGGAGATGTCACAGTTCACCTTTTCACCTCCCTGCACACTTTCTTCCCAGGTCACAGAGCATGACTAGAAAACTCTCCTATAGAAGTGAATGGGACAGAGTCAGTCTTAAGCCTCCTACCCTGGTTCCCTGAAAATAAGACATAGTGCATTTTTAATTATGAAAATCAGAGTTTGGCTGCTTCTGTTGATGTTTGTGATGAAATCACTACAATATATTAATACATGTTGATGTTTTGTTCAACAATAAATGTGAATTATTGTTCATAGAAAAAAAACATCCCCTAAAAATAAGTCGTAACTTGTCTTTAGGAGCAAAAATTAATATAAGACACTGACTTATTTTTGGGGAAACAAGGTATGTGCATGAAGCTACTGTAAAGCATCTCTCTAACTGTTGTTAAAGCAGTGCAAACAAGGCCTAGTGGCCAAAGTGAAAACTGCAAGACTTAAGAATTATTAAGAAATATTGAAGTGATATGAAAAATTTAAAAAAAAAACAACCAAAAATTCCTAAAAAATTTGTTTAACATAAAAATTGGACTTAAACAATGACTCATTTTTGATGACACATTCCCTTTAACAGGTTTCAATTGATTAATCCATCTCTGAGATCTATAAATACTATATTTTGAACCTATGTATCTAGGTGCTTGATCCCTTTCATGGAGTGACTTTTATCTATGGAGAGTAGATGATATATAACTTGTATCTGTAAATAATAATCATTTTTTAACTTTCATGTGTATTGTCTTGTTTTAATATCACATTAATAAAACTGAATAAAAATCAGTATTATATAAACTTTATAGATATCCTTGATAAAGGTCTTATAGACCGAAACGTCAGTCAAGTGACATCCAAAGACAACTACTATTCCACCCGGATTCATGTGTGTCTCCTTTATATGCAGTTAAATAAGAATTTTTTTGCATTGACTATTCATTGGGTGCAGTTGAAGGTATTTTTGCAAGACTATGTAATTTTCAGCTGGCACCGCGCTAATCTGGTTATATTGAGTGTCGGACTGAAGTGACTGTGATTTACCAAGCTACGCGCTGTATATGAGCTTTGCATATCTTGTACTATATCTGATTGGCATACAGGCACTGAGTAGTATAAACTGCTGGGTGGCATTTAGTAATGTGCATGGTGGTACTTTCAGAAATGTCATGGCGATGTGGATATAACATAGGCATACATGCCAACTCTCCCGTTTTTGGCGGGGGGGGTCCTGCTAATGGGTTCCCCCTCCCTGCCACCCCGGCAGAGTTGGCGAACCTCCCGCTGCCAGCAGGCAGAGGGGGTTCTTTAAATGACCGCAGCACCGCCGGGCCGCTCCTACAGTCAGTCAGCAGCTGCACGCTCCGTGCAGCTGCTGTACAGGGAGGAGGCAGGAGGGATCGTTCCCCTCCTCTCTTCTCCCCCTGTATGTACAGCGCTGGTGTGCGCTGTACATACAGATCAGCGTCGCAGGGGGTGTGACGCGCGGCGGCACTCAGTCTTCCTGCGACGCTGAGTCGGTCGGCCGGGAGATGTCCGGACCTGGCCGTGCTGCAGGGAGCCTGGTGAGGTAAGTGACTTTTACTATTTTATTTTTATTAGCTATAGGGGGGCATCTACCTGGCTAACACAGGAGGGCATCTACCTGGCTAACAAAGGGGGGGCATCTACCTGGCTACAAATTGGGCTCTACCTGGCTACAAGGGGCATCTACCTGCCTTTAAGGGGCACTACTTGGTTATGAGGGGCTACTTCCTGGCTATAAGGGCACTACCTGGCTTTCTTCCAAAGCCGTTATGCAGTTAGGTGGAGTGGGTGTGGCATTTTGAAGGGGCGTGGCACACCAACAAGATGGGCGTGTCCATGCACATTTTTTGCCGCGTCGCGCTAAGCGCGACACCCTCTTCAATCTCCTACTTTTCCACTTTCAAAGGTTGGCAACTATGAACATAGGTTTGATGTTTTTTGTTTTATTTTATACGTCAGGTTGCATTTGTGTGATGTAAAAATTATTCAGAAACTTCCGGCAGTGAAAATGCTGATGTCTGCTTTGCTAGAGCAATGCATGCTTGTAGCTGCACACCTCTAGACACAACAATAGTGGTGTGGGTTAAAAACGAATTACTTTATATGCAATTTTTTTGAGCAAAAAAGGATTTTGCTGCAAAAAAAAAAAACATTTTAAAATTTAATGTACAAATATTAAATATGAAATAGCTATATCTCTCATTTATAGCAGTGATAACAGAGATATTGAGCACCTGACCGGGCCAAGACCCCTCCATGTAGGTCCCTTTTTGGGGTCACAAAAAAAAGGGGATGTAGCAATCACATCCAGCACCTGCATATACCAGACCCTGGCGTTGTGCAGGCACAATCTGTATTAGGAGCCAGCTTCTATATACAGCCGGACTCCTGATTCAACCTCTTCTCTGAGGCCAAAAACATTCCAAAATGCAGCATAAACCATGGTCATCTCCCTCCTGACCACTAGATGGCAGCAGCTTCATCCTCAGCCATGGCAAAATCCGCTATTGGAAAAAAAGGGGGGGTTTTTTTTTTAAGTGAAGATGCCCGCTTGGACCACAATTCCCATAATACTGTGCCAATTATCCAAATGGGGAAAAAATTTCCTCAGAGGAAAGGGCCCAAAAAAACCGGGGAGGGGGGAAACTAAGAAAACTTCGGAGTGGGGTGGGGCCAAAGCCCTTTTTATGAAATGGGATGGATAAGAAGGGGGGATTTTCGAGGAGACTGTGGGGGCTGTATTGAAAGGGGAAGCTGCTGTTTTTAAATTTAAAAAGGAGGGGGCTGTTTGGGGGAATACAGGAGGGGCCCGGGTGTCCTGGTGTTATTAGAATCAGGAGGAGCAGACTGGGTGTTGGCATTAGTTTTCAGGAGGAAACTTGGGGTTTTTTTTTGGGGAAAAAAACCTTTGTTTCTGGTGTTTTTGAAAAGGGCGCTTGGGGGCGATCGGGTTTTTTTTTTAAAAGCAGGGGTTCCCTTTTTATTAGTTCAGGAGGTGGATGGGGTTTTGGTGTTATTGGAAATAAGGGGGGAAGGGTGTCCGGTTTTTGGGGGGAAAATTTTGGTGCCTTTTTTAGAAAACGGGGGGCGCTTTTTTTCATTAAACCTGGAGGAAATTTTTTTCCTGGTGAAGAAAAGGGGGACAGATTGGGGGGGGTTTTTTAAAAAACGGAGGAAACTGCTGCCGGGTTTTTTATTTGGGAGGGCCCCTTGGGGTTTTTTTAAAAAAAGGGGGGGCGTTTTTTTCCTGGTTTTTTAAAGGGGAAAATGGGGGTTTCCTCTGTTATTAGTAAGGGAAAAAAGGGGGGGGGGGGTTTTTCAGGACGGACTTTTGTCCCTTTTATTAGAAAACAGAACAGACGGGGGTCCTTTTTTATTAAAACCTTTTTGGGGGCCCCGGGTTTAAAAAAGGGGGGGAGGGTGTTTTTTTATTGAAAAAGGGGGGGCCCCGGGGTTTCCGGCTTTTTTTTTTAAAAAGATGGGGGTTTTGGCTTTTCGGGGGCAAATTTTTTTTTTTTAGAATAAAGGGGGCCCTTTGGGTTTTCCCGGCGTTTTTAAAAAAACAAAAAAGGGGGTTTCCGGTTTTTAGATCGGGGAACAATTTGGGGGGTTTTTTTAGAATAAGGGGCCCCGGGGGGTCCGGGTTTATTTAATTTAGAAAAAACCCCCCTTTATTAAAACGGGGGGAAAAAATGGGGTTTCTTTATTGAAACCCGGGGGCGGGTTGGGGCTCTGTTATTAAATCAGGAGGGCAGCTTGGGTTTCCCGGCTGTTAAATTTTTTAAAATTTGTCCGATTTTTTGAATCGGGGGGAAACCTTGGGTTTTTTTATTAACAGGGGGCCCGACCCCTTCCGGTGTTTTTAGAATAAGGAAAACTGGGGTTTTGGTTTTTAAAAAAAATGGGTTTTCCCCCCTTTTTTAAAAGAGGGCAGACCTTTCCCGGGGTTTTTTAAAAAAGGGGGAATCTTCCCGGGGTTTTTGAACGGGGGGAAATGGTTCCCTTTTTATTTTACAAGGGAAAAATTTCCTGGCTTTTTGAATTGGGGGAAATTTTAAAACCTTCCCCTGGAGATTATCTACCTTGACGGGGAGGGTGGGGAGTCCGGTTTGAGGGCCAAAAACCGTTTTGGGGGGTGTGGGGAGGCTGCTGCGCCTTCTGCCTCTATACCCTAGGCCTCATTTTCCTCAGTTGTCCTCATTTTAGGAAAAATAATCTTCCTGACTCCAATCCGGAAATAAGAATAAATCCCTGCATCAGCGACCCTTCTCCAGAATCCTGGTCATTTAAAACTTGTTATATTTTTACATCTAAAAATTATCAGACCTTCTCCAAAACCCCCTCATAAACTTGTTTATTTTAATCTAGAAATGATCCGCCCCTTCTCCAAAAAATCCCGGTCCTAAGAACTTGTTATATTATTAATCTAGAAATGAAAATCCAAAACCCTTTCTCCGAATCCCGGTCACTATAACTTAATATAATTACTTTCTAAAAAATTACCCAGACCCTTTCTCCAGAACCCCGGTCCTTAACAGGTTTATTTTTAATCTAAAAAAAATGTATCGCCCCTTCTCCGAATCCGGCACTATACCTTGTTATATTACATCTGATATGAAATCCGCCCCCTTCTCGAATCCTGGCCTATAACTTGTAATATTTTTAAATTTAGAGAGTATCCAGACCCTTCCCCCCGGGGTACTATAATTTGTTCTTTTATTAATCTAGAAATGCTCCGACCTTTCCAAAAATCCTGGTCACTATTATTGTTATATTATTAATCTAGAAATGTACCAACCCTTCTCCAGAATCCTGGACTAAAAATTTTTTAAAATTATTACATCTAAAAAAAGTTCCAGACTTTCTCCAAACCCTACCCACTTAATTGTTATATTATTACATCTAAAAAAAGTATCCGACCCTTTTCCAAAAATCCGTCCAAAAACTTTTTTATTATTAATCAGAAATGTATCCCCCTTCCCCAAAAATTTCCTGGTCACTATAAATTGTTATATATTACATCTAGAAAGTACCAGACCTTTTTTGAACCTGTTGTTAATTAGCATGACTTTCCTCTGGTAGAGAGTTCCAATTCTCATGCTTTTAAGTAAAAATCCCTTTCTATTTTCTATGTAGAAACTTTCTTTCCTCAAGACGTAGAGAATGCCGGTTTTGCAGGCCTTGTATATAGGGAAAATAGACATGGCTTTATATCACATATGCATTTTCATGTTCTATTAGCCCCATTAGGTTTTGCCAAGAGTATGGTAGGAGAATTATTATCGGTAGAGATGAGAAACAAAAATCGAGGTGCCTTCTGGAAGAGCCCAGGGAATCTGATTGTCCCCTGGTGGGGTCCCGCAACACACCCTGGCGAGGGGCCAAGAGCTTTTACATAAAGTGAATGGACATGGTTGTGACTGATAAAAAACAGAAAAAATACAGAAAAGCAGTTGACGGAGGGGGGTTGCGCCATCAAAGCCAGATTAAAACCGGGGTCTGAAATGTTAAGGGGGGCCCCATTTTTTTAAAACTTGGTATGATTGGTGGACGATTGTATTAGCAGTCCAACTTGTTGTAGTATAGGCCTTCTATAGGCTACTAAATGATGTCAACACAAGACTTGAGCGAATGGAAACTTAAAGGGGTTGTCTCACTACGAAGATTAGCTGTCAACATGTAGGGAATGTTAAATGAAGACTTTTTCCAAATACATTGGCCTTTTGAGATTTCCTTTTTTTCAGGAGGCTAAGGGGTTTTTAACCTCTCTGAGGGCACCATTTTTCTATGGTTACCATCCTGCCCTTTCCCGGTTTGGACGGGAATTGAAGTTACTGGATGGAGGCGGGGTTTAAAAAAAAGGTGTGTTATCTTAAAAAAAAACAAGAAATGAATTACTTTTGTTTACTTTGAACCCAAGCTCTCTGCTGTATAACTTCAATCTTCTGCAGTAACGAAAATTAAAAAGCGAGTGAGGAGTGTGAAAAGGGGTGATCGATTGGCGGCAAGAAATAATTACAGTGAGGCAAAAAATAAAAAAAAAAAAAAAAAGGTTTAATACGTAAATTTGGAAAAAAAAATGATACTTAGCTGCATTTTAAAAGATGTTACGGTGAAAAGCTGTGCCAATAAAATGGGGAGCCCCTAGTACCCAAAGTATGGGCGCCCCCCATCCCCAGCCCAGATCTTCGGGGAAAAAGGAAAGCCTTTATATATTATACGCTTTTAGCCTTCTGTCCAAATGCCCATAGTATCCAAGGTACAGTTTCTATGCTATTTTAGTCAGCATTCAAGAGATTATCTGTGGCTGTCCAAAAATGGGGAAAATCCCAAGAATAATTGAGAATAAGGTATTTATCAGCTCTTTGGGGGTTGTCGATGGGAATAAAGGTTTTTAATATGTGGTCCTTTGTGTCTCCATTTTTAAAGTTTTAGTTTTATACCTATTATATATATATTATATATATATTTATATATTTTATATATATATATATATAGTAGGCACATACCTATGTATTTCAGATGAAAAAGCGTCTGTAATCTCTTGTCACAAATTTTTTAAAACAAAAGGCCCCCCTGTAGTTTTTTGTAGAGATGTGTGTAATCCAAATGACTTCTTAAAAATTTACACCCTGTGTCCAAACATTCCGGGGCTTTGAGGAGGGGCTGTAGAAAAGGGATGCCCAAATGATCCTCAGCCTGGTAAGTGTGATGCTTCTTTTTTCCTATTTGAAAAAGTATAAAAAAAAAAAAGTTGCCTTTTGTGAAAAAAAGCAGAAAAGCACTTTAAAGCAACGGGCATTTTTGTGTGTTTTTTTCTGTGCACCCTTTATTTTTTTAGTTTTTTGGACCCCCCACAAGGCATATGCCCCTTTGGGTCTTTCCATTTCATGAATTTTGGGGGTGGCCTAAAGCAAAGAGGGGTCACAAAAGGTCAACACTCTGAGCAGAAAAAGGCCAAAACCCTCATGACTTTACGTGCCTCAATGGTAGGTAAAAAAAAAAAACGCACCCTGTTACAAAAAGGCATAAGACACATCCATCATTTCTATCCTATTACAGAAGGGTGAATCTGAAGCTGCTTTTAAAGGAGTTTTCTCATCATTGTAGGTCCAATGCCCTATAAGTGGCTGCTGGTTTTTCCAGGGGAATCCATGACCAGCCAGACATTTTCTTACAGTGGGTCCCGCAGCTGAAATGTGGTATTACATGTAGGTTATTAATATATATAGCAAGTCATGTATTATAAGAATGGCTCGAGGCTGTAAGAGCGGATTCAGGTCTGGTGTAGTCAAGGATTCAGGGATTGTATATGGGACCATTCATGATTCTCTCTCTCTACACAGGATTATACAATAGTGAAAAAAACCGATGTGGAGTATGTGAGTCCTCGCTGGAGGCAGCCCTGGTGCCCCATGACCATGTCCCCACCTTACTCCTTCATGTACGAAAGAAACAAGAGTGTGAAGATTTTAGACCTCACCAACAAGATCGTAGAGCTGCTGACCGGAGAGGTGAGGGCAGCTGGGACGATATATAGGACCGCTATTATGGTGTCTGGATGTTGACGGTATCATTTTGTGTGTGTCAGGTTCCTCTCAGGTGTCAGGATGTCACCGTCCATTTCTCCATGGAGGAGTGGGAGTATATAAAAGAACACAAGGATGTGTACAGAGACGTCATTCAGGTCAATCACCAGAACCTCTCATCACCAGGTACGATGCATTTACAGTGAAACTCCGATCCTGCTTGTTGATAGTTTCCACATAATCGTACCTCTTCACATTCTGCACAAATGTATTATAATGCTGCCAGATTTTTTACTTTACGATATACCTGGTATTACACTTTGGCACTGACATTGTGTGAATTGGGGTATGTTCACATGGTGTTTTTGGATACAATTTCGGGTCCATGTTGGATGCGATTTTCAGGTCCAACATGCAGCTGCATGTTTGGATCTGTGTTGGATGCAGCAGGATCTCACCCTATACTTTATTATAGGGCTCCTGTAGCGTCTTTCACTCCAAGAATTGACATGTCAGTTCTTGTAATGGATGCCAAACACGGATCCGACAGACGCAAGGTAAACGTCCATTGGCGATCACTCATGTGAACGCCGATACGTGTTTTACATTGCGAGCAGTGTAAGGCTATGTTCACACGGTGTATTGCGGCGTGTACAGTATGCGCCGCAATACACCGTGTGTTTTGGGAGCTCGCGCTAATCGGCGCATACTCCTGATGCACGGGGGGCCGGCCAGGCGCCAGCCCCATAAACATGCATTACTCACAGCGCGTATTCGCCACAAGTAATTGACATGTCACTTATCCCCCCACGCGTACAATACGATCGTATTGAATGCGCATGGGGACGAACCGTAATCCATAGTTCTGAGAGCTATGGATTACCGTAATTGCGGGGCACATTTCGCCGTGCATTAGGCGCAGTATGCGCCCCAAAATAAGCCGTGTGAGTGAACCCTAAGAACACACTGCTCAATGTTTGATGCATGTTGGGGTCTTTTTAGAAGGACCCAACACGCCATATAAACATACCATTGCCAGATTAACCATGCAGTCATTGTTTGACGTGCTATGAAATTGGTTTGTCACAATGAAAGCCTTAGGCTATGTTCACACGGCTTATTTGCAGGCCGTAATTACGGCAGGAGCGGGGGCCAGCACCTCGCCGGCCCATAGACGATCAGTACTAGCGGCGTATACGCGCCGCTAGTAAATGACATGTCACTTATCTCCCCCCGCGGCGGATTCGCCGAGCAGGGAGAGGAGACGGAATCCATAGTTCTCTATGAGAACTGTGGATTACCGTAATTACTGGGACGTAGTCCAGCCCGTAATTCGCGCACTACGGCGTGTAATTATGGACTGAAATACGTCCCATTTTAAGCCGTGTGAACATAGCCTTACTGAAATGAGTGACCCCACCAGAATTCAGCACTAAACGCTCTACATAAGAAGTGGTAACCCATGACCTCACTGATGTCACAGGGTTCCCTATGGAAGAGGGGATAGAGGGCCCACAGATTAAGCCCAAAATAATAGCACATACTTTCCTGGGTCCATGTGCTCCAGCATTAGTCATCCTACACGTCGAATGTTTTTACAATATACAAGTACTGTATTTGGCATCATATGAGAATTAAAGAATTCATATTTAGGGGAAATCCTATTAAATGATCAAACGACCTTAGATAACATAGTGAGAAAGCAGCATTTCAAAACATATCGGAGCCCAAAAAACCTTTTGCCCCTTTAAAGGGACTTAAATATTGATGGACTATCGGCTGATTGAAGGGGCCACCAGTGCATAGTGTACCAGTCTCCGCTCCATATATTTGATAGCAGCTATGCCTTGTATTGCAGTTCAGTCTCAAGTAGGTAAATTGGACATGACTCTGATCCCAGTTGAACGTGACAACGGCATCTATGTTGTTAAAACCTGGTGCGGCGGTCCATTCTGTTGCCCAATCGCACCCCCCAGCGATCTTGTAAATCAGGGTGTCATAGAAGAGCCATTGTTCTGTAATACATTACTATTGCAAGATAGTGTACAAGTGATTGTGCCTTCTAGAACTCAACTGTGCTGACCTGCAGAATAAAAATAACGTCATTTATACTGTTCCTTTTTCTTTTCTTTTATTCGCATTCCACTTGACCAAAATTTTTGGGGGATTTTTATGTATGTTATATGGTGTAGTAAATGATAAACTTAAAGTACCACTTGTACTGCAAAAATCAGGACCTCATACTATTATCTTGATGTAAAAATAAAAAAGTTATGGCATGGAAGTGGGGGAAAAAGCAAACAATATCACCAAAAATCACTGTGGTAGGACGGGGTTAATGTAAGGAGCCATTTCACTTTAACATGACCAGGATTCTGGAGAAGGGTCTGGATAAATTTCTAGATGTAATAATATAACAGGTTATAGTGACCAGGATTCTGGAGAAGGGTCTGGAGACATTTCTAGATGTAATAATATAACAAGTTCTAGTGACCAGGATTCTGGAGAAGGGTCTGGAGACATTTCTAAATGTAATAATATAACAAGTTCTAGTGACCAGGATTCTGGAGAAGGGTCTGGAGACATTACTAGATGTAATAATATAACAAGTTATAGTGACCAGTATTCTGGAGAAGGGTCTGGATACATTTGTAGATGTCATAATCAAACAAGTTATAGTGACCAGAATTCTGGAGAAGGGTCTGGATACATTTCTAGATGTAATAATATAACAAGTTCTAGTGACCAGGATTCTGGAGAAGGGTCTAGATACATTTCTAGATGTAGTAATATAACAAGCTATAGTGACCAGGATTCTGGAGAAGGGTCTGGATACATCTCTAGATGTAATAATATAACAAGTTATAGTGACCGGGATTATAGAGAGGGGTCGTTGATCCAGGGATTTATTCTGATGCCAGATTGGAGTCAGGAAGGATTTTTTCCCTAAAATGAGGACAATTGGCTTCTACCTCATGGGGGGGAGGGTTGTAGTCTGACAACCTATGTAACATAAAGCACAGCTTCGCTTTGAGGACCATGATATATGGTTGCAGATAATCTCTTCCGACACCCTGTTTTTATGTGTCCCACAGATGGATCCAAAAACAGCACTGCACCAGAAAGCCACCTCAGCTCTCCTTATACCGAGGACTGGGCGAAGGAAAATGGCTGTATCGCAACAGACCATCAGGTAGATGGACTTGATGTCTAAGTGAATAGCTAAATGCAGGGCTGGATGTGCAGTGCATAGTCTATAAGGATAGATTTTACTTACTGCTATTCTTCTATATCTGTTGTAATAGCATTTTGTCTATTTAGGGTGAAGATTTATTTGATATTAAAATTGAAGTGATCGATGGAGAAGAAGAATCGGACATAAGCTGTGATCAGCAGTTTAAGGAGGTGGAAATGAATGCTCATATCTGCCCAGGTTAGTATCGATTATTACAGCAAGACTCCAATTATTCTACCTGCTTGATCTCTGGAGCCACCTCCTATTTTTCGTCCTCCTCTACATCTTAAATGGTTGTCTGTCCGATTGGGAGTCCGGAGTGATTAGTCCACACTGTTTCTTGATTTTGCAGTCATGTCCTTTACTACTTGCTAACCTGAAACGCCCAAAAAAAATATACTGCCAGATCATACGTCAAAAACACAATCTTAAAAAAACACATATTAGATGAAAAAGTTTTTTTTTTTTTTTACACAAAAAGACCTGTAAACCTCCAGAAGCGAGCGCTTTAAGCCCCCTTACCCTAAAGTTGAAATCCAGTGATCCCATTACAAATAAATCAGGATAATGGCAATTAAGATTACGTAGAAAACAAAATGGCGTAATGCCACAAATAGCCATAAAATATAATCAATACTTGAAATAGGAGATGAGTGTGGTCACCAGAGCCAGGGAATAGGAGGGCGCATGTGACCTCTATACTTACTGAGCTGCCTGACATAGGTTAATATGAAGGCTCAGACTACATTGTTTGTTGGCTCATGGAGGCATTTTCCCTGCGTATGGGCTCTAGAAACAGGAGGAAGGGACTTCTTAGAGGCTTGAAACCAACAAAAAAAAAATTGGTTATGAAAGTGTACATAGCCCTAAAGGTGTAGCTCTTCAAAAGTAGTGGTGGCTGATTTGACCATATCCAAGCTGTGCTTCTGTCTTTTGAGGCTAGGATCATATATACCCAGTGATCCTGCATAGCTTCCCTCTGACGGCCTTCTCCTGGATAAACCAAAAAATTGTATGTGTTTATGTCAAAACCACTATAGATCTGGATGAAAAGAGGCAGGAGTGTCCTTAGATCTGAATGCAAGGATGCAGGAACGTCCATATGTCCAACCCACTGCCCCATTCTTCTTCTCTGCATCATTATTTGCTTGTAACTTTTTTGGGTTTTTTTCTTTGTAGATAGTTTTACGTTTTCTATCAATTTAGTCAGAAGTGACCATGTAGGCATACAGTGCTCCCATACCAAACACTACTAATCGGTCCCAGGACAATCATTGTGTGTTGAAACCGGAACTCTATGGGAAAACTGGTAATTGGTTCCAAGGCCTCAAAATGTTACTTAACATAGTGCAAAATGAAGATTAAAGAAAGTTACATAGGTAAATGTCATGAAGAAAAAGGAACGTTATTACTAAGTAATAAAGAGTTAGGGAGAAGTAAAGAAGGTTTCAGGAACTAAATAAAAGATTGAATAAATAAGATATAACTTGAGTTTATAGTGGAATGAAAACAAATTCCATAGAAACGGCTGTCTAGCACATTACCTGTGCATGACAGGTGGGGAATGAACAGGATATATAGGCAGGTTAGAGCGAAATGTACACATTCCATAGAAACGGCTGTCTAGCACATTACCTGTGCATGACAGGTGGGGAATGAACAGGATATATAGGCAGTTTAGATTGGATTGAAAAGAAGACATATTCCACGGAAACAAGTGTCTAGCACTTTACCTGTGTATGCTAGTTGGGGTATGAACAATATATATAGGCAGTTTATAGAGAAATGTACACCTATTCCATAGAAACAGGTGTTTAGCACTTTACCTGTGCGTGATAGGTGGGGAATGAAAAGGACATATAGAAATTTAGAGTGAAAGGAACACATTTCCATGGAGTATGTGTTAATTTCAATTTAAACTGCCTATGTATCCTGTTCATTCCCCACCTATCATGCACAGACACCTGTTTCTATGGAATGTGTGTTCATTTTACTATAATCTCATCTTATATTCTATTTATTAAATCGTTATTTAGCCTTTAAAACCTTTTTTTTTTTACCTTTCCTTAGCTCTTTATTACTTATGGTAGTTATAATGTTCTTTCTTTTTCTTCATGCCTTTTACAATGACTCCTAGGTAAATAATCTAGATAAAGCAAGTCATGTAGCATCAGAAAGATGCTGGAAATCACTTTCTATACAAGGACAAGAGCTTCTTTGCGTCATGTGCTTTTATACACAATGTACCAGAAAAAGAGAACATGATGCCCAAAAGATCCGCTCATCCTGGACATGTAAGAGCAGAACAGGATATGTAGTACAACGCTGTACTGGAGAGAGACACTATAGACTGCAGAGCACCTCACTAGTACATGTAAGAGCAGTACAGGACATGTAGTACAACATCTGTACTGGAGCAAGGCGCTGTAGACCACCAATCACTTCATGTGCCTTACTAATACATGTAAGAGCAGTACAGGACATGTAATACCGCATTGTAGAGAGGCGCTACTAGACCACCAATCACTGCATGCACCTCACTAATACATGTAAGAGCAGTACAGGACATGTAGTACCGCACTGTAGAGAGGCGCTACTAGACCACCAATCACTGCATGCACCTCACTAATACATGTAAGCAGTACAGGACATGTAGTACCGCACTGTAGAGAGGCGCTACTAGACCCCCAATCACTGCATGCACCTCACTAATACATGTAAAGCAGTACGGACATGTAGTACCGGCACTGACGTAGAGAGGCGCACTAACCCCAATCACTGCATGCACCTCCCAAAACATGGACTGTACTGTAAAGAAGTACAGGACAGTACCACACTGTATTGTGAAAGGTCTATAGATAAAATAAACTGCATGGACCCAGTAATACTTTTTTACAAGTAAAATATTCATGATAATTGGCTGGGACGTTGTATGTTGAGTGTGGTTTAAAGATACAATGTCCCTGGAACGACCATTGTAACTTGAGTGACCACTTACCTCTCCGAATTTTTGGGCTCCTCCAATTACTACATATTATGAGCCATAACACTTTTTATATTTCTGTTTTTAGATCCATCAGGTCAAGAGAACATCAGGAACATTTCAGATGGAGATCTCAGTTTATCTTCTGATTATAAAACAGAAGCAAATGTCTCTCCTCCAATTCTCCCAGGAGAAACCTCCACTACCTTGGATATACCCCCTGTCGACGGCACGTGTCTACTGTGTGATCCCTCTCACCATGAGGAACACTCCCTAGACAGGCTGCAAATGGATATGCAAGGTGCAGATCATACCGAGGGCAAGATGTATCCATGCTTTGATTGTAGAAAGAAAGCAAACCTTATGGTACAGCAGAGAATTCTCATGGGGGAAAAACCATTTTCCTGTTCAAGGTGGGAAATGTTTTACGTCGAAAGCTAACCTTATTCAGCATTGGAGAATTCACACAGGGGAAAAGCCATTTCGCTGTGCTGAGTGCGGGAAATGTTTCACGTGGAAGTCGAGTCTTCTGGATCATCAGCGAATTCACACAGACGACCCACAATTCCGATGTTCCGAGGGGCCCAAAAAAGCTCGTCCAAAAAATGTCTTTGCAAACACAAAAATTTCCCAACAGGGGAGAGGCCGTTTTCCTGCTCCGAATGTGGGAAATGTTTTTCACAGAAATCTGATTTCATTAAACACCAGAGAATCCATACGGGGGAGAAGCCATTTTCATGCTCCGAATGTGGGAAATGCTTCACACAGAAACCGCATCTAGTGCGACATCAGCTGATTCACAAATATTAACTGGAAATTTACTGGGATTTTTTATATGTTTATTTTTTTTATAATGATCAGGAAAGCTGATATCACTAGACATTAAATTATTTCTCCATTTTGGATACAGACTCTTCACCCACTCAACAACCATCTTTTGTACTATCTGCCCAGTCTTATGGTATGTTCACACAACGTTTTTCAATCCATTTTTCGAACCCAAAACGTATCCAAAAAAACGTATCTAACGATGTGCAGTGTGATTTACATTGGGGTTTCAATGTAAAACAACACTCCATTCAGACGAGTGTCGCTGTTTTCGTGTTTACTTGCGTCTTTTCAATGCGTTTTTTTTGATCCTTTTAAGAATTTAATGTCAATTTACTTCGGTTTTTGCAATTGAAATCCCCCTAGGAAACAAAGGGGTGTGCTTTTGGAGCCCGAAAAACGGATCCAAAACGCAAAAAACTTTTGGGGACGTTTTTGGGTGGGGGGGTTTTTATAAAACGCATCCGAAAAACCATTGGATTAAAAAATTTTAAATGTAATACACTAAATCGGCCCCCAAAACGTCCATTTCATCTAGAAGAACTGTTTGAACTTTAGTAACCAATGACCCAAAGGGGAGCTAACACATTTTACCTGTTTTTTGATGAAGCCCAATAGAGGGGGCCTTCCAGCATTTTACATTGTTAAAAAATTTTTAAACCACTTTTTTTATGATTGAATTATAAAAAGCATTTTTTTAGTAAGAATGGGTTTTTAAGAAAATTTCAAATTTTAACTATTACATTTATTAATGTTTTAGTTTATTATAGAATGTTGAGTGGTTTCAGTATAATATTAAAACCACTCAACATTTTATAATAAACTATTTATCTAAAACATTAATAAATGTATTAGTTAAAATTTCTATAATTTCTATAAACTCTCATTCTATACTAAAAACTACTTTTATATAATTCAATACATATAGAAAGTGATTTATAAGATTAAACACATTTAAAATGCTGTTATAGCGCCCTCTATTAGGCTTTGTAGGACACAAATGTAAAATGCTTGCAGTTATGGCGCCCTCTATTAGGCTGCGTAGAAAACACATGTAAAATGCTTGCTGTTATAACGCCCTCTATTAGGCATCCTCTTACACTACAACTTAACCACTTTCCACTCTAGGTGAAAATGTAGGTCATAGGTCACTAAAATTCAAACAGTTCTTCAGATCAAATGAGACCTCTAAGGGCCAATTTAGTATATTACATACCCATACATACATATGTAAGGGTAAAGTATATTACACTAATGGTTCTACCATTTCAAACTGCAACGTGTGTGTGTGTGTGTGTATATGTGTGTATATGTATATATATATATATATATATATATATATATATCCAAAAAAGCATCAGCTGCTGCGTTTTTTGGATACGTTTTTGGGATGCAGTTTGGATGCAGTTTTCAATGCATTTTTCTTCTAGTGAAAAACCGATCCAAAACATCGTGTGAAAATACCCTTAGGCCTTCGTACACCACTGTATCTGCACTATACAACCTGCAAGTTTTCCAGGCTGTAATATGGCACTTTAAAAGGTGTATGGGACCTCCAATTTCTTACAGTCTATGACAGAAAAAGAAATTTGTGCTGTTACATTAGACACTACATTATGGACACCTTCTTCCCTAGAAGTATTGCTTTCAAGGAAGAATACCTCCATAATTTGATGCCTTACAGTGGCGTAGTACACAATCTGTCACTTATTACATTTTGTACGTGGTTGGTTTTATTGTGTTAAAACTTCAAGTTTCTTTCCGAAATATATATTATGAAATAAAAAAATGTATTCTATGTGAGCATCAAAGTAAAACTACTTGTCGAGCTATAGTAATTGGTAATGATAAGAAATGTTTGGAAAGAAATGACCCCCACCCACCATTGAACAAGACCTTCTGCTAAATTACTAATATCAAGTTGGTGTGGTCACTGCTGAGCGCCATTGGTGGCTTCTTTAGTAAGGCTATGTTCACACGGCTTAAAATGGGACGTATTTCAGTCCGTAATTACGCACCGTAGTGCGCGAATTATGGCTGGAATACGTCCCAGTCATTACGGTAATCCACAGGTCTCATAGAGAACTATGGATTACGTCTCCGCTCGGCGAATCCGCCGCGGGGGGACATAAGTGACAGGTCATTTACTAGCAGCGTATACGCGCCGCTAGTAATGATAGTCTATGGGCCGGCGAGGTGCCGCTCCCGCCTCCGTCCACACAGCGTAATTACGCCCGGCAAATAAGCCGTGTGAACATAGCCTAAGGCTGTGGAAACCTTTGGAAGGTGTTAGATATTGATTTTAATCTTTTTGGTTTTCTCATGGTCTTTGTGCGGTTTGGCTCATCCACTATCCCTCCACTGTTTTGGCTTCTTAAAGGCCCCCATACATTATATAGAAGTCGACCATAGACACTGATTTTGGTAGGAGCAGATGGCTGTTTGGTGTGTATGGGAGCTCCTGACTCTCCCCTGATGTTGGTGGAAAGAAGTATCGGGCAGGTTGAGTTTAAATGCCCAATCCTTGTCTTTTCTGTAGAAATAAGTCATCACCCACTGGGAGCATGCAGGTGTATGGAGGAACCGGAGCAATAGTTGTCAGTCAACCAAGTGTTTGGTAGACACAGTAAAGCAGGAAAAAAAAATCCCGCCTACCCATGGACTTCTTAAAGCCGCATTCACATGAATGAATCCGTTGCAGAAATGACTGCAACAAATCTGCTGTGTGTGAATGTACCTAAGGAGTTGTAGATAGAGTGACGTTTTAAGGCCGCCATCAGAAATTTTGGGGCCCCATACAGCTGAAGCGTTTGGGCCACCCCCCCTCCGGCCGTCCCTACAGAGCCCCACCCAGCCCACAACCATCACCACCGCGGAAAAAGAAATAATATTTCTAGGTTCACAAGAAACAAAAAATGCAATTGTGCCATTTTGTTTTTGTTTATTAGTTCTTGCGGGTTATATACAAGGTACAGTCAATCTTGTATTTTGTGGTCAGCTCATATACGAGGTCCAGAAATTTACCATCACTATTAATGTTACGCCCCAAAAACCAGTATACCCAAACCAATATTGCCAAGCAACAATATACAAATACTAAATAATACCGCCACCTATCACTACCATATACTGACTAGCACCACCATAGTGTATACCAAATCGGTATACCAAGACCAATCTCACAAAACAACAATATACAAGCACCTAATTATACCGCCACATCATCACCACATATCTCCAGCATAACAATACTGAATAATACCACCACACTGTTACGGAGTATAAACCATTACATCAAGGGCCAACATTTCCTCCCCTACAGTGACCCTATAGTGGGAGAGACCAGGTACACAGGTGCTTTGCAAATAGTTTACTTACATTTAGGGCCTCACAGGTAACGTCTTATCTGAGGAGTCGCTCACTTTCTCTTTTCTTCTCTATTCGGTCCGGACCTCCCTGATGATTTGCTCCATCCACCACTCGTCCCTGTAGAATTTACAACACAAACACCTGAGACTCCTCACTTTTTTATCATTTTCCCAACTGAGTGCCCCCCTCCCCAAATTTTACAAAACTCCCCATCTATAATGGCCCAAATGGTAATAATTACCATCCCCCCCGTAATTATGGGCCCCCAGTCAGTATATAGGTAAAATGGGGCCCCTGGGCGGTAGCTAAGTAGCTTAGGGAAACGAAGGTAGCTTAGGGCCCAGTGTAGGCAGGTTAGAGCCCCCTGTAGTTTTAGAGTCCCTCCTGTAGTTGCAGGGCGGCCCCCATCCTTTAGTTGCAGGCTGGCCCCCATCCTTTACTGCAGGGCCCCCTGTAGCTAATTACTTACCTGGCCGCACTCCTCTGGCCCTTCTAACGTCCATTTCCCCGGCCCCAAGCCGCTGCTTTTGGGGGCTTGGGGGGCCGAGACCCCAGGAAAGCTCGGCAGGCAGCGCGATGTCACTGCTTTTTGGGTGGGGCAGGGAGCCACAGTCTCCCTGCCCTCCCGTTCATTTTTTTTTTATGCTGTCGCATGGACTTTCAAAAATTAAAGATCGCCTTGTGAAGCAAGGGGGGGGGAGCTTGCTGGTGCAAGGGGCCGCCCCCTGGTTCACAGACCCCGGGGCCCGGTAGGCAGTTGGTTGTACTGCCCCTATCGGGGGGCCCCGGCTGTTTACTGAGTCGCAAACCGTTTTTACATTCACCTGTTCCTCAGGCTGGGGGGGTGGTTTTTTATAGCAGTCATTAGCATATCTAGCTTCTTAAAGTAGCTGGGGGTGTGACATGCAGGAGATGTTTATCTCTTCAGTAAACACCAGGTAAAAATGCTATGGGGATGAAAACAGCGTTTTCTGTAATCTTGTTAGAGAAAACAGATAAGTCTCAGCCCACCCATGGGTGATGTCATTCCCCCTCTAAGCTAACAGATAAAGAGTTGGGGGTCAGGGGAAACCCAAATAACCATGAAACCCCGTTGTGCATCGCTATAAATATGTCATGCTAAAGTCAAATCTACTGACCAGTGTATTTAAGGAAAGTCTTCAATTAAATGTCCCTTTAGATGAAGCTAATTTTTTTTAGTGAGGGAAAAACCCCTTTTAACAGTCTACCCGGAGAAAACAGAGGCATTGTTGGGCCTGTTCACACGGCTATTTTGGGACATTCTTGCCCGTATTTTTTATCGCCCCGCGAAATATGGGGTGGGGATACATCCCCGTCATTACGGTAACCCACATTCTATGAAACTATGGATTACGGCTCCTCCCCCGATGCATAAAAGCAAAGTGGGAATAAGTGACAGTCAATTACTACACTATACATGCTGGGTAATGAAGTCTATGGGTCGGCGGGGTGCCGCCCCCGCCCCTAACACACGGGTAATTGCGGGGAAATACGTTGTCGCAATTAAAAAGGGGAAAATGTCGCCAAACTTTTTTTTTTTATTATTAACAAGCCCCCTGACCATGCTTTTCCTCTCAGTCCATTTATTTCCTGATTGAATTTTCTCTATTCGGGCCTCTATTATATGATTATGGGGAAGACATTCTTGCTTGCACTGCTTTAACAGCAGTCAGAGAGATACTTTACAGCAGCTTCATGCCCATAGGATTCTTAAGACAGTTTCTGTCCCATAGACGTCTATAGGAGAGTTTTCACTGGGAGGGTAGAGGGGGAGCTGTGACATCTCCTCTTGTGACTGGTGGATTCTGTGTTATCTGTACACAATGGTGTCTCCTTTCAGTTTGATCCTCTTTGTGCTGATAATGAGCACACTGCTGAAAAGCTCTCTAAACAGAACAGGAAGTGTCAATGATTATTAGGCCTAGTGGCCAAAGTGAGAACTGCAGGACTTAAGAATTATTAAAAAAATATTGAAAGTGATCTGGAAAATAAAAAAAAGCATAACCAAAAATTCCTAAAAAATGTGTTTAACATAAAAATGTGAGTTAATCAATGTCATTTTTTGATGACACATTCCCTTTAAGCCGTGTGAACTCAGCCTTACATTGCAGTGGGCGAACTGTGGTTTGTGTGTTTCACCAGAATATTCTGATAAGCAACTCCAGAGCTTTACTGTAAATACTTAAAGTGGTATTTCCTCTAATGAATTGTGGTTGATACATATCGTTCACAGGTGAGGTCTAATATAATGGGCAGTAACAATTGGTCAGCAACCTCTATAGAAAGGCTGGACCTTATGTATAAGAACTGTCTACCAGTAAGACTTTGTTGCCCATGGCAACCAATCACAGTGCCCCTTTTTTTTTTTTCAAAAGCACTTTATGAATTTAAAGCTGAGCTTGGATTGGTTGCTATGGGCAACAAAATAGTGAAGAAATCAGGCGATACCTTTTTAAGGCCAACTGAATATATTTGATGGTGAGCTTTCGAGAGAACTAGCTCCCTTCTTCAGACAGGTTGTTATACAAGAAATTGAAAATTCACAGGCTTTTTATACACAAAAGACATGGACCTTCAAAGGGTCCTAGAATTCTTAAAAATAACAAAATGCAATATAAGCAGAGAAGTTATTTACGGCAGGTCAAGACATCAACTATCTGGAAACTTGTGAGGCGTGGCAGAGACATCAGTAAATCTGTGTCTTATCTGTAGCCATCAGATGTAATTTGTGGCCATCACAGTTCACACATAGTGTGACATAAAGCTGGCATGAATATTTAGCCCATTTTGCAGAGTCTGAAATTTTTGCATTAATTTAAATTCCCTCCTTTCTCTCCCTCTGCGTCTTAAAGTGTCCCATTAAAACCACAATCTTCAGATCTTCAATACAGTGGTCCTCTCTGGAGAAGTGTTGTGCCACTGGAAGATCAGTTCTGCTGTTGTTAATGGTGAATCTGTGTGAATTCATGCGCTGGCAGAGTCTCTGCCCTGTTTCCCCCACATAGAGGCCTGTGGTCGGGCATTGCGCACACATAATCAGATACACCACATTGCTAGACCTGCAGGAAAATGTCCCCCTAATTCTGTGCACCTGCTGGGACTGTGGGACAGGTACACTGTCAGCAGTGTGGATGTGACTGCAGGTCTTGCACCTGTTCTGCAGGCAGGGTGAGGTGCCATTTTCTGTTGGGGCCTTCAGGGCGCTCCGGACAATAATGCGCCGCAGGTTTGGTGGTTGCCGAAAGGAAAGGAGAAGGGGGACTGGGAATATGTCTTTGAGTCTATTGTCTCTATGTAGCACAGGTTGAAGTTCCTTGGCAATCTTTTGTAGGATCTCCAGCTGTGGGTTGTAGGTGACAACTAGGGGCACTCGTTCTTCCTTCTGGGTCTCTTTGTATGTGAGTAGACTGTCTCTGTTGATGGCGGCCGCTTTGCTGATTTGGTTGTCCGTCACTTTTGGCCTGTATCCCAATTGGAGAAATTTTGTCCTCAGATCCAGGAGGTGTTTGTCCAGGTCTGTCTTGTCGGAGCAAATACAATTATAGCGTATAGCATGGCTGTATATAATGGATTGTTTTGTGTGCTTGGGGTGGAAGCTGTCATTTCTGAGGTAGGCCGTTCTGTCTGTGGGTTTGTGGTACACTGATGTGAGTAGCCGGTGGTCTTTGATGTGTATTGTAGTATCCAGAAAGTGGATTTTGCTCTCTGAATAGGTAAGTTTAAGGTTGATGGTGGGGTGGAAGTTATTGAAGTCATTATGGAATTGAATTAGGGCCTCCTCGCCCGCAGTCCAGATGACAATGATATCATCGATGTAACAGAGGTACATCAAGGGTTTGGTGGTGCAGGTGGATAGATACGCTCCTTCCAGTTCAGCCATAAAGAGGTTTGCATACTGGGGCGCACATCCATAGCCTTCTGTTCCTGCAGGGTTAGGTTATCACTTCACTAAAAGAAAATCAAGACATAATAATAAAACCAGCTGACAAAGGGGGCGCAATAGTCATGATGAACACCTCTGACTATATCCAGGAAGCAAACAGGCAGCTGTCCAACCCAGCCCATTACTCCAAACTTGACAGTGATCCCACAGAGGACTTTATAAAACAGCTAAAGAATATGATCAAGAAGTTTCCAACTCAGGTCCAGAGGCAGGTAGAGGGGCTCATCCCAGCGGATCCCAGGCCAGCTGCTTCTACATGCTCCCCAAGATCCACAAAGATGGCAACCCTGGGAGGCCTATCATTTCTGGTATTGGGACTCTGACAGAGAATATCTCAGGTTGGGTGGAAAATCTCCTAAAACCCCAGGTCAGAGATACTCCTAGTTACATCCAGGACACCACGGATCTTCTTAACAAACTCAATGCCCTCGGTCCACTCCCTGAGGGCACCATTTTGGCAACCATGGATGTAGAATCCTTGTATACAAACATACCCCACAAGGATGGAGTTGCAGCATGTTGGACACACCTGGGGAAACTAAACCTCCCAACAAAACCAGTAACACAGCTCATACAGTTCATACTCCGCCACAACTATTTTAAATTTGGAGAGGACCTATATCTACAGCGAATGGGAACTTCAATGGGGTCCAGATGTGCGCCCCAGTATGCAAACCTCTTTATGGCTGAACTGGAAGGAGCGTATCTATCCACCTGCACCACCAAATCCTTGATGTACCTCCTTACATCGATTATATCATTGTCATCTGGACTGCGGGCGAGGAGGCCCTACTTCTATTCCATAATGACTTCAATAACTTTCACCCCACCATCAACCTTAAACTTACCTATTCAGAGAGCAATATCCACTTTCTGGATACTATAATACACATCAAAGAGCACCGGCTACTCACATCAGTGTACCACAAACCCACAGACAGAATGGCCTACCTCAGAAATGACAGCTTCCACCCCAAGCACACAAAACAATCCATTATATACAGCCAGGCTATACGATACAATCGTATTTGCTCCGACAAAACAGACCTGGACAAACACCTCCTGGATCTGAGGACAAAATTTCTCCAATTGAGATACAGGCCAAAAGTGACGGACAATCAAATCAGCAAAGCGGCCGCCATCAACAGAGACTGTCTGCTCACATACAAAGAGACCCAGAAGGAAGAACGAGTGCCCCTAGTTGTAACCTACAACCCACAGCTGGAGATCCTACAAAAGATTGCCAAGGAACTCAACCTGTGCTACATAGGGACAACAGACTCAAGGACATATTCCCAGTCCCCCCTCTCCTTTCCTTTCGGCAACCACCAAACCTGCGGCGTATTATTGTCCGGAGTGCCCTGAAGGCCCCAACAGAAAATGGCACCTCAACCTGCCTGCAGAACAGGTGCAAGACCTGCAGGCAAACGAAGGATGAACCAGCTTGGCACTCTCTCCAAATCAGACCCTGGCAGCAAGCTTCTTAAAGCAAAATTCTTCTTTATTGAAAAGTAGATAATAAAAGGTGCATGCAAGCAAAAAACATCCATATGGACGACCAAACGAGAGACACACAGAGCAAGCTAAGTCCTGCAGGTTGGTTGGACCGACGCGTTTCGGGTCACATGACCCTTACTCATGGTACAGCTGATGCATAATGCAATTGCTTAAATAGACCTGCTGGTTACAAAACTCACAAGTGCAAAAATTTAAAAAATAATAATCCTAGACATAGTAAACAATTATAAACATATAAACAAGGATAAAGATGCAAATGCAAATAAAAAGCTAATATATAAAGAAAGAAGAAAAAAAAAAAAAAAAAAGGAAAGGAAAATAGGAAAAAAAAAAAAAGGAAAGAAAAAACCTGCAGACAACCTAATAGTGATATTGTATGTCCTGTCTCGTATTGAGACCTAACGGGACTCTTGTTTCAAGGTGGAAAATCCACCACGCCTCTCTCGCTAAAAGCTTTCTCACTGTGTCTCCTCCTCGTGGCGAAACTATAACTCTTTCTATACCTATTACGGAGAAAGAGCGTAAGTCGCCACCATGTGCTTCAGCAAAATGCTTTGAAACAGCAGAGCATTTAAACAGATCAGATTGATGAGTGTCCGATAAATGCCTACGGATGCGAATTTGCAGATGACACGTAGTACACCCAACATACTGTACCTTGCAAATTTTACAACTGACAAGGTACACAACATTTTTGGTGTTGCAATTAATATAGGTTTTGATCTGAAAAGTTTTATTGTTGCTATATGATGTAAAGGATGTTGCTTTATCTACATAGTTGCACATTGTGCAGATTTTATGTCCACAACCATAAAAACCTATAGTGCTGAGCCAGGTGGGTGGGACAGAGTGGGAATTAGGATAGAAAAAACTGGGGGAGATACGGGAACCTATACTCGAGGCTTTGCGTGAAATAAATCTGACTTTTTTTAAAATATCCTTGATAAATGGATTAACGTACAGAATAGGTAAGTGTGTTTTGATGATGTTCACGATTTTGTTAAATTGTTTGCTATAATTAGTTGTGAAAGTGATAATATTATCAGATGATCTTGGATTCCTATGTTTTTTCAAAAATAGTTTTGACCTATCAATTTCATTTACCCTCTTAGTGGCATGATTTAATTGTCTGGATGAGTATCCTCTCTCCGTTAACTTCCGACAGACTATTTGTTCTTGTAATTTATATTCACTAGGGGTAGTACTATTTCGTTTCATCCTTATGAGCTCACCTACTGGATATTATTTACAAACATGTGAGGGATGACAAGAGTCAGCTCTTAAAATGGTGTTTCTGTACATGGGCTTAGTGAAAGGTTTCACTATTATTTTGTTGTCTTGATCTAATGTTAAAGTAACATCCAAATAATTAATGGTCTCCAATTTATGTTCGTGAGTAAAGATCAAACCCATATTATTGTCATTAAGATACTGTACAAAATACTGGACCGAGTCATGGCTACCTGTCCATATAAGGACCAAGTCGTCTATGTATCTTGTGTACCATTTGATACTATCTACAAAAGGATGATCTATATTAAAAGAGATACTTTTCCTCCAGGCTGGCCATATAAATATTGGCCAGAGATGGCGAAAACGGGCCCCCATGGCAGCTCCTGTTACCTGTCTAAAAAACTGTTTATTAAACATAAAAAAATTGTGAGAGAGTAAATACTCTACTGCCAAAAGGATGAAACCTTGTTTTTCATTGGAAAAAAGAACTGTACCTGCATAAAAATCTTGTAGGCCCGAGAGGGCCTGGCCAGGGTGGGATGCATGGGTATAACCCACTACATCACATGATAGCCAGGACCCCACCGGTCGGCCAAGACATCCTCTCTAGAGTATACACAAGCTGTTTGGTTTATCTCTTAAAAAACCAGGCAATTTGACAAACAAGGGGCTGTAGTTGCAAATCGACCCACCGTCCCAGAGGCTCATTTAAAGAGCCTATACCTGAGACGATGGGCCGAAAAGCAGGTGGAAAAAAACCCCTTGTGAATTTTAGCAGAGCATGTAGAATTGGCATAATAGGTTTTTCAACATTGAGTTTTAGTTGCAAGATTACTAGATAGAACACCTGTGACAATGCCGTGATTAATGACAGCTATCAAATCCTTTCTGCTCTCATTAGTAGGATCCCTCAGTAACTGTAAATAACTTCTAGAATCCTGCAACATAGACAAAATTTCTCGTTCATAGAGATCCCTGTCTAACAGGACCACAGCCCCACCTTTGTCTGCCTGGCGAATGATTAATCTCTCATTATCTTGAAGGGCCAGTAGTGCTTTATGTTCCTGAAAATTTAGATTAGAACCACTAGAGCAACCTATAGAAGCGACTTCCTGATTATATAAATTTGTTAGAGCTTCTTCCACCCTATCCTGGAAAATACCCATAGTAGGTAATCTTGAGCTAATGGGATAAAAATATTCGTTACGTACACCTAAATCTGTATCACCTGAAAAATCATCTACTGGATCATGTATAGATTCACTTTGGAGTTGACGTAACTGTACTATCCCTGTTAAATCATGGAATTCAGGTATAATATCCTCATAAGCATCTCCTAGCTGAGTGTAATCTGAAGAAGTTTGAATACTAATCTTATCCTGCACTTCCACATAATCACTATTCAGGGACATAAAATGATTTTTAAGTGTGATTTGGCGGACAAAACGGTTTATGTCCAGCAAGGTCTGGTAGACCTGAAAATTACACGTCGGTGAAAAGCTCAGACCTTTGGATAAAGCTGAAATAGCATCCTGCGATACAATTTGGCTAGACAAATTTATAACCGATGGTAAAAGTTCCGTGTTTTCCGGTAATTCCTTGCACCTCTTCTTTGTTCCACGGTGCTTTCGTCCCGCTCTCCTGTGTCGTTTTTTGGATTCCTAGTATACACTTGACGTGATAGGGGCAAGTCCGGATAGTCCAGATTATTAATTCTCGACCCAGATTGTGCAACCGATGGTATAGCTCTTGTATCCTGTATCTGCTGCACATTCCTATGGGTTCTATGTAAAGGAACAGGTGTCTCGCCTGAGGTATCTGATGTAGAGCGGTCCGTAATTGAGTCAATCTCGGAAAAACTAACTCTTCTATTGGAATTAAAACGTCTTCTTCTATTTTGCAGGATAGATTTGGGTTGATCCCGATTGGTATTCCAGGTATAAACATTGTTGCTAGAGTAGTCTTGTGCATCTCGTTTGAATTTTTGCTGTTTGACGCTGATAATTTGGTTTTCTAATTTCTGTAAATTATCATTCATTTTTTTCATAAGTACATCATAAGAAACATCATCGTTATGTATAGAAATTTCAGATTTCAACTCTGCAATCTGGACTTTGATATTTTCTAGACTTTTTTGCTCATACTCCACAATTAAGCTCATGAGTTGTAATGAACATTTACTTAAAATGTCAAACCATTTATCCACAAACTCATCTGAGTATTCGGTGGTTGGAGCTTTCTTTAAACGCAGTCCCCGTGGGATCATGAGTTGTTCAATATATTTTTGTATTGTGGTCATGTCCCACCAGGTTTTAACTTCTTTGCTTGAGAGGCGCTCAAGAGCCCTGATCTGAGCTTTCAGACCATTAGCTGACTCTGTAGCCGCACCTGTGGTCTCTCGTTGGAAAATATCTGCTGCTTGTTCAGTCTGCGCGTATATTGATCAATACCCGGGGTGTAACAATGTATCACCATGCTTGGAGGATAATATAATCTGTTTGAAAATTGGGATACAGGCCAAAAGTGACGGACAATCAAATCAGCAAAGCAGCCGCCATCAACAGAGACAGTCTGCTCACATATAAAGGGACCCAGTAGGAAGAACGAGTGCCCCTAGTTGTAACCTACAACCCACAGCTGGAGACCCTACAAAAGATTCCCAAGGAACTTAAACCTGTGCTACATAGGGAAAACAGACTCAAAGACATATTCCCAGTCCCCCCTCCCCTTTTTCCCCTTTGGGCAACACCAAACCTGTGTCGTTTTATTGTCCGGAAGCGCCCTGAAGGCCCCAACAGAAAATGGACCTCACCTGCCTGCAGAACAGGTGCAAAAACCTCCCAGGCACATCCACACGCTGACAGTGTACCTGCCCCAACAATCCCAACAGGTGCACAGAATTAGGGGACTTTTCTCCGCGGTTAAAGCAATGTGGTTTATCTGATCATGTGTGGCCAATGCCCGACCACAGGCCTTTTATGTTGGGGGAAACAGGGCAGAGACTCAGCAAGCGCATGAACTCACACAGATTCCCCATAACAACAAAAGAACTGATCTTCCAGTGGCACAACCCCTTCCCTCCAGAGAGGACCACTGTATTGAAGATCTGAAGATTATGGTTTTAAGGGGACACTTTAAGAGCAGAGGGAGAGAAAGGAATGGGAATTTAAATTAATGCAAAAATTTCAAAACCTCTGCAAATGGGTTTAAATATCATGCCAGTTTTAAATGTCACACTATGTGTGAACTTTTGAGGGCCCACAAATTACATCTGATGGCTACAGATAAGACACAGATTTACTGATGTCTTGCCACGCCTCACAAGTTCCAGATAGTGTGTGCTTGACCTGCCGTAAATGACTTCTCTGCTTATATGCATTTTGTTATTTTTAAGAATTCAGGACCCTTTGAAGGTCCATGCCCTTTTGTGTATAAAAGTCTGTGAATTTTTCAATTTTTGTATAAAAAACCTGTCTGAAAAGGGAGCTAGTTCTCTCGAAAGGCTCACCATCAAATATATTCAGTTGGCCTGAAAAAGGTATCGCCTGATTTCTTCACTATTCTACTACTTTCTATGGCTAACACGGTACAACATTATACTATGGGCAACAAAGACAGTCTTACTGCTAGACCGTTTTCATACATAAGGGCCAATGTTTCTGCACTATTGTCCTGAATGTTTGGGAAAGTAATGTATAACCAGTGTGCATTAATGGCAGTAGATGGATGTGTCTGGTCACATGTCCCTTCCTGCCTGTAATAGAATGCAGTCATGGGAGAAAGGCTTTGCTGACAAGGGGACTTAGCCTCACAGAGTGATACATAGTGCAGGACTGCTAAGGAGGTGTTCATGTGGTGTCCTGTGGCGCGTGACACAAGACATTGGATGTTGTAGAAGTATGCGCTGGCCAGTGAGTACTTCTCAAGCGCTGGGGGGCAGCCTCATTCACTTTCATTACGCGTCAGGAAGAAGTGACATGTCACTTCTTTCAAACGGCGTGCAGTACGCGTTGGGGAAGACGGAAGGGTAATCATAGCTCTCAGATTAAATAGACGCCGTGTGAACATACCCTGATAAGTATATGTTGTGTATAAACAAATGGGCTCTAGGGAAGAGAGCTAAGTCCCTGGTGCCACCTATTGAAAGCAGCGTTCCTTCCTTGAACATGGTTAGAGACTTTAAACCAAGCCAGTAATTCGTCCATGAGACCGTCTCCCATAAGAGAACGAGTCACCCAGTGTTGAAGGTTCCATCGTTGTTCTCTTCTGGTGGGCACATGACCTCTCAGGACAATCTATGGCCCCGGTGGTCGCACGCCGTTCATCTCTGGAGCGGTGATCTCGATGGCGGCTGAGGCCACTGATTGCTACAGCCAGTCACCTGTCGATTGGGAGGCCCGAAGTGAACTAAGACCAGCGACACTGCCGGAGATACTACTCTGGATCAGTAGTGAGTACCAAGGTGGGGGTGTGTTTTTTTTTTTTCTGATAACTTTAAAAGGCAATGTTCACACGGCTTATTGCCACGTAATTGCGGGGACGGATTTCGCCCCACAATTACGCCGGCTGCCGTGCAGCCGGGGCGGGGTGGAGGGCTCACCGGCCCCATAGTCACTCATTCGCGGCGCGTACACGCCGTAAATAATGTGCATGTCACATCTCCACCCGCGGCGGATTCGCAGAGCAGGGAGAAGAGACGGAATCCATAGTTCTCTATGAGAACTGTGGATTACCGTAATGACTGGACGGATTCCAGCCGTATTGCAGGCAAAAACGGCGCCTTTTGCTGAAATCAGTGCCCAAATAAGCCGTGTGAACAACCTAAGGTATGTTTAAGGGTCTTTTTGGGGCTTTTGGGGGTGAAATTAGCGCAATGCGCCCCAAATACATTTGTAAAACAGTAACTAAGCTCTCATAGGCTATTTCACACGTTTAATTGCCCCCGGGTAATTACGCCCCAATTATGCGTTGGACGGGGGCAGGAGGGGCGGGAGGGGGGGCACCTCGCCGGCCCATAGACTTCATTCTAGCGGCGCGTATTCCCCGCAGTAAATACCTGTCATTATTCCCCCCGGTGGATTCGCTGAGTGGGGAGAAAACCCCCATCCTAGTTTTATGGAACTGTGGTTTTACCGTAAGAGGGGGACGGATTTCACCCCGTAATTCGCAGTAGATGCAAATTACGGCTGAAAAAGTCCCCAAATAAGCCGTGTGAACATGCCATAGAGAGAGATATCACCTCCCATCTCCCCCCTGATATTGAACGGATAAGGAAGTGAATGGGGCCGGCCATAGGTGTTCTTCTAAACCCCTGACACTTGGGGTGACACACCCATCCAAGATCAGGAAAAGATACGGAAAACAAGTGTCGAATGGCCTTTTTTGTCTTTAAAATCCCAACCGACTGTTTTTTTTTTTTTTTTAAATTATTTCTTATCCCTGTTAAAAAACCCAAATTTTTTCCCCGTATAAAGGGTTTGTAGTTTGTGTTTTATTTTTTTTTTTTATTAGCACGTCCTGAGAACCGTCTGAGAAGACTGTCTCATTCCTTTAGCCCCTGTCCCCTTTTGGACCTGGGGCCTTATGAGGGAAAGGGTCTAGCAGGCAGCCTTTTTGTTCCCATACAACCAATCAAGCTCAGCTTTCATTTCATTGTCTCTGGGAAATGAAATTGAGCTCTGATCGGTTGCTATGGGAAACGGTCTTACACCTAGACAGTTTTCATACATAAGGCCCCATGTGTATGGTGGGAAAACCGCTTTTAAAGCCGAATTCACACGGCTTATTCACAGCGTAATTTCGGGAGGATTCCCTGCAATACACTGTTGGCCCCGGGGGGAAAGGGGGGCGGGAGGGGGGGGGGGGCCATTCATTATCCAAGCCCTGTATACCGCGTAAAAAAATACATGTCATTTTGACGGTCCAAAATTCTCTATGAAACGTGGACTACCTTTAAAGATGGATGGATTCAGTCCTAATTCACGCAGTCGGGCGAAATACTCCCAAATAAGCCGTAGCCCCGGATTCGGAACTATGGGGAAAACGGTAGATTTTTGGGCAGAGATACATCAATTCCACTCCTGTGAATGAACTGCTGTACATGAAGGGCCGTATATATGAAAAAGTTACATGGACTGTTTTGTTGCCTATAGCAACCCAATTTAGAGCTCAGCTTT
>JAODAL010024555.1:0-60354 GCA_025379985.1 Phyllomedusa bahiana | reverse complement strand
TTAATTTGGGAATATGGTAGTGTAGTTATAAACTATTTTGTGGGAAAAATTTAATCGTCTTGCACGCAGAAATTTTGCAATTTCAAATCGCAAATTTTTCCAAATTTTCATGAAATTTTGATTTTTTCACAAACAAACAGGATTGTATGGAAAAAAATTTCTTACTAACTTAAAGCACAATGTGTCACGAGAAAATTCTGAATCCATGGTAGGAAAAAGTGTCAAAAAGTTTATTCTCACATAAAGGACATATGCCGATTTCAAAAATAGGGCTGTGTCAGGAAGGTCAAAACAGGCTGGGTCCTTAAGGGGTTAAGGAACTCTGAGAAACCTCTGACCGAATTCATATATTAATTTGTTCTGATTTACCAGGACATCTAAGGCCCCTACATTTGCATAATTCACAGTAATATGTCCATACTTGCAAATTGATGCTCTTTCCGGGCCCAGTAGACCGGGCCCGTAGGGGAAATCCCCTTTTAAAGAGATTGCCCATTTTTACAAATTAAATAATTAAAGTGACTGGTTGGGGGGGAAAAAAAAAGGGGGCATGTCCCCACGGCATGGGTTTGGGGACGGTTTGTGGTTTTGCAGCCCCGCCTAAAAACCGGCAGAAAACAAAACACACTGGGAGCTATGGAAAATGTGCACAGCCCCCCACCCGGGTTTTCCGCCCGGCGGTTTTTTAAACCCCCGAAAACATTGAAATGTTATTCTTCCCTCCAGTTTTCGGACGGAAAATGAACATTCAATGGGAAGGGGGAAGGCTTTTCTCCGCTTATCACAGAGAAAAGCCACCCCCGGCAGCCGTGGGGATGAGCCCTATAGGTTTTTGTATTATTTTATTGGACACTAGTAGCTAATTATTTAACTTTCAGGTAAATTGGACAAACTGATGTTTCTTTGATTGATTGTTATACTGCATTCCAAAATCCCTGCAAGGAGGGACACCCCCAACAGGGGCTATAACATACTTCCATATTGACTTACGCGGCAGCACACATCTGAATGATGGGTACCCTTTTTTGGGGTAATGGGAGACCTGTCCATCAAGACAAGTTTTTTAAAACTAGTTTTACTGAGTTTTGTACTAAATGCTTGTCCCACTGTGCCAGAGTAAATTTTTGTTGAGATCTTCCCCCCATGCGGTTGTAGGAAGGGAAAGGTTAGACTGTAGAGGGGAGAGTATGGTAAAAGGCAGAGATAGAGTGCCTCGGTGGGGAAGATTGAAGGCACTTTTGTTCAAACCGAGTAAGGGGTTTTTGAGCATTAAGATTACTGCCAAGAGAGGAGAGGAAATGGAAGCTTGAAGATTTATGAGCGGTAAAATCTGTGGGTAACATAGAAAATTGTTAGTTTCCCACCCACCCGTAGAGGGAAGACGGATTGTTTTTAAAAAGGGCATAAGGGGCCCAGATTTTAGATTGACCAGTGTTTTTAAACCTTTTTTGGCCGGGACATTTTTTACTTAAAAAATCCGGGGCACACCCCCAACCAAAATGGCACAAAATGAATAAAAAAGTACATATTATCATATATTTAATAATATCGTTTACCCAGAAAAGCCCCCCCTGTAGCCAATGTGCCTCCATTGTGCCAGTGATGCCCCCCCTGTACCCATGTCCCCCCTTGCAGCAGTGATCCCCCCCTTGTAGCCAGTGATGCCCCCCTTGTAGCCAGTGTCCCCCCCTTGTAGCGTGTGCCCCTTGTACCGTGTCCCCTCATTGTAGCCAGAATGCCCCTTTGTAACCGTGTGCCCCCTTGTAGCCAGTGTCCCCCCTTGTAGCAGGTGTTCCCCCTTGTAGCCGGATGCCCCTCTTGTAGCCGTGTGCCCCCTTGTAGCAGTGTCCCCCCCTTGTGCCAGGACGCCCCCTTGTAGCCGTGTGCCCCCCTTGTAGCCAGTGTGCCCCCCTTGTAGCCAGGATGCCCCCATTGTAGCCAGTGTGCCCCTCTTGTAGCCAGTGATGCCCCCTGTAAGTAATTATAAAATAACAAAAGAATACTCACCTGGGTCCGCGCGTCCCGGTCCGGAGCTGCTCAGCAGTGCGAGCTGCAGAGCGGTGTAAGCGGTGTGACGTCATCACGCTGCTTACGCTGCACGCAGCTCCCAGGGGTCTCATCGGCGGCAGAGCTGCCAGCCGAGGAGACCGAGCGTCACAGGGGGCGCGGTGAGAGCTGTGCGCCCCCTGTGACGCTGATACAGGGGGAGTCAGGACAGGAACGATCCGTCCCGCCTCCTCCTGCAGCTGTGGCTTGCGCGGCTGTTATAAAACAGTCGCGCAGAGTCAGGGGCGCTCCTTCCGGGCAGGGCAGGGCGGCCGCGGCGCCCCCCGCGGGTGAGCGGAGCCTCGGCTCCCAGGCGACCGCACGCCCTGCCCGCCCCTAGGAACGGCCCTGAACAAAACACAGGGCGCACCATAGTTTGGGGAACTTTCCCCGCGGCACACCCAACCATGTGCCGCGGCACACTGGTTGAAAATCACTGGATTAGACTATTGTATACTCTGTGTGAACCAATCGAGGCAAGGGTATGTTGAGTATTAGTGCCTATTTTTGTTTCTTGTATTAACAAGCCCAATCAAAGCATTTTTCATTGTCCTAAATCCCTAGCCCTGGTTCAGAACTTCATAAACACTTACTGTCATATTGGGCTAAGGCAGTGTTTCTCAACTCCAGTCATCAGGACCCACCAACAGGTCATGTTTTCTGGCTTTCCTTAGCATTGCACAGGTGATTTCATTATTGTCAGTGCATTCTGCACAGGTGATTTCATTATTGTCAGTTCATTTTGTGGGAGATCCTGTAAACATGACCTGTTGGTGTGCCTTGAGGACTGGAGTTGAGAAACACTGGGCTAAGGGATGTAATACCTGTCTTACAGAGCCCTCGCCACACTTTGCCCCTTAGCTGTTAGCATCTTGTGAGCTCCTATTGCAGACTGCAGTCATTGAAATGCACTGCTTTGTATGAATTGTTTGTCCGATCATAACATTCCATTGTAAAAGCAATGGCGGAATTTCTGTACGATAAGAATGTGGTTTTTAGCCAAATATGTGCACAATGCAGCCTTTCCTCCCACCAATACAACTGATGCTTATCTGTCCCATTCACATGGCACTTTTGTGCTGCCAGTATACAAAGTCACAGGGTGTTATACCAAGTCCTCTTTCCAAACATGCATACACGCAGTTTCTCCATGATCAGTGCAGAACATTATCATTTTAGTTAAGCCTTAAACATAGTTCTTCAAGGAAGGTGTTGAGTATCAAGAAGTTGATTAAGATGCCAGGAACATTTTGGAAGACTGTGGCTGTTGCTGTGGTAAGTAAATGTAACAACATATACGGAGTTTAACGTGTGTGTGAGGGGAGGAAGGGGGCAATTTGTGTACAAAATCTGGTACGGACAATTTTATGTTATAAATATACATAGTTATTTAGTTGTTTCTCTTTAAAACAGACCAGCAAAATAAATAGTAACATATAAAAACAAATGTGTGAAGACTGTATTGCACAATATCAGTGCTCAATGACAGATTTTAACACTTTGGATTTCAAGTAGACTTCTCTTAAAGGGAACCTGTCAGGTGGTTTATGTTTATCTATTTGTGACATATAGGTTTATATGATTTGGGGCAGGAGTTCTGTGTAAAAAGCAGAGAAAATACTGAAACAGAAAGTCAAAGTTCAGCTTATCCCCACATACAGTGATTGACAATTTGTACTTCATACACACTGATATAGTAGAAGCTGTCAATCACTGTATGGGGGTGGGGTCAGGACTTTAATTGTATCTTAAGGAGTCCTATGGGAAGTTTATCTTCATTCTACTTAGAAATCCTGCTCCAAATCATATAAACCTATATATCACCGAGCTCATGTTCTCTCCTTCTATGATATCCAGCTTTTGGATAGGGTAGCATAAACCACCTGGCAAGTTCATTTTTAGGGTAATTCAGCACTCAAAATGTCAACGGCGAATCAGAATGGTTTTTTCATTGTCAATTTCGAACTTGTAAGCGTGGAATTGAGATGAGGAAACAACCTTGAATTTCTGAAGAAGACTTTCTGCCTCCTATACCCATTATGGTCGACATGGAAAGCACCCCAAAGAATTGACAAGTCAATTCTTTGTCAACACTTACAATAAGTGCAGAAAACAGGTAAGTAAAATCAACGTTGTCTATCCAATGATGCTGATTTTACATCGGAATCAAAAGGAGGCACTTTACAGTCCTTTTTTATGATTTTTTTGGGGGACGATTATGTATGGAATATGCGCCAAAGAATGGCATTGGAACAAACCTTGAAGGGATTTTATCATCAGAAACATGGATGACATGTTGATAGAATTTGCCATTAATGTCAGAGTTGTGGGTATCTCCAGAATGAGCCCCTGAAATTCTCTGTTCTGAATGGAGAAGTAACCACTCTTGCTTGATCACCCTCCATTTATTTTAATGTAAGTTTTGAGTATAGCTGAGTGGTTGCACTTGGCTGCACTCGGTACTCCCATTGAAATGAATAGCGAGTGACTTACACTTCTCCATTTTAATTTGGTACTGTCATGGGTACTGTTCTGGAGTCATGTGCGGGTCCCACCTATCACACATTGGTGGCATATTTAATGTTTGTGATGATAAGATCCCTTAATTAGTGGGGTTGTCCAACTTATATTTAAGAAATAAAAATTAGTCTAGGGCTGTATAATAAAACAAAAATATATATTGTTCCTCTGTACTCACCACCATTCCAGCGCTGAAGCTTCTGGCAGTGACTATGTCTCTGCTCCCCAACTCTTCTGCAATCGGGGCATGATCAGTGGCTTCAGTAGTCATGTGCCCTTCCCTTCACATCACTCCTCACGTGCCATTGCCTGAGCAGTGATATCAAGGGAATGGCATGTTACCACTAAAGCCACTGACTGGCTGCAGCAATCATCCACCAACCACTGAAGAGGAAGTAAACAGAGACCGGGGCACACTGGCATCATCTTTAGTACTGGAATGGCACTGAGTGCAAAGGTGAGTATATACATATTTTTTGTTTCATAATGAAGATTCTGCCTATTTTGATTTTTTAAAATATGTTGACAACCCCTTTAAAGCTAATCAAAACAAATCAGCAAATTAAGAAACTGACATAACATGAGGCAACTAGAAAACATTCTCCACCTCTAAGGGTGCGTCCACATGGCAGTGATAAAATTCTGTTATAGAATCCGGATTGCGTTTTGTCATCTTTTGCATGGTTTTTGGGGGTTTGTGGATTCACCTGTCCCCAATAACTATTGAATTTCACATTTTCTGCCCGAAAATCAGACGGAAATATTGTGCATGTTCAAAGTTTCTCGGAATGTCAGCGGCTGAAAATCCATTCAATGTAGACTACTGAATGGACTTTCTATTATAGTCTATGGGGAGGGTTTCTGGTTGGTTTTCAGATGGTTTTCAAATCCAAAACCTGGCTGATAATCTGACCAAAAACCTTGCTGTGTGGAAGGACTCTAGGATTTATCATATCTTAAATGGTCTAAGAAACCTTTCAGGTTTTCCTTGTGATATTATGTTGGAGAAGTGAAACTGCCTTGGTGATTTCCTTACAGGTTAGATGAGTGATGAGTATTATCTATTAAGTTAAAAAGTATTAATTCCCCTTTACTTTGTGTCTGTCACACTGGAGTCAATATATTTCCATTTATATTTTAAAAGGGTTACCAAGCAAACAACAAAATAAAGAAAAATCCAAATTGTTTAATTGAGTCTTCACTTCTCTCCCTGTGAAATTTGTGCATTTCTTGTGCTGTATTTAAAGGGGTTTTACCACAAAGGCATTTCATCTCCTGCATATAACCCAGCAGAATACCTGGCTACAGGGGGCAACTAACTGGCCATAGGGGGGCATATTACCTGGCTGCAGGGGGTAATTACCTGACTACAGGGGCCAACTACCTGGCTACAGGTCTGTTTATGTAAAATTAAGTAACCTAAAATACAGAAGCTATGAGTAGCTTCAATATAGCTGAGTAGTTAGCCCTTCTGCCTTTCAGCACAAGAGTCCTAGGTTCAAATCCATGCAGAAACCAAATGTGATTTTTTTTTCTTCTCAATGCACATACCTGATTGAGGTTTCTTTTTTTGGGTAAGAGGAGGGTTAAAAAATTACAATAGACCAAAAAAAAAAAAAAACAAGCTGCATGATAACTTATCTGTACTATTTAATGAATTACTAAGGAATACAGAGGACAGGAGTATAGTGACAGCACCTGGGGTTGAACATTTGCTTAACAGTGAGAGGAAAGTTGATGTTTGAACATGTGCGGCTAGGTCTGAGGAGCTCTTGAACTGGTCGTATCCCCTACAGACGAGTTGTACACTAGGGATCACTAAAGTATCAGCTAAAACAAAAATGGTGCAGAATTTTTAATAATGATGAATGGTGAAAAAATGTTTTTAATTTGCAAGCTTTCCAATTTTACTTTGTGGGAAAACCTGCCTTTTTGAAGATTATTAGCGGCATTTCCTGTCTGAAAGCTTTCCCCTTTGCTCTGTTAAACTACAAGCCTCAGGTTCCTTTGTTGTGCTTTGCCCCTCCCAATCTCAGTCACATTCCATGCCTACCTCATGTTTAAAGCTTTGGAAGGCAGGACAAAAAGGGTGTTTTCTTTAAAGGCTACCCTGAAAAAGTGTAACCCCTTTCTTCACATAATCTTTTGGGTTCAACACAGAGTTGTTTTCCTGTTAGTGTAGACACACAGAACTTCTAAGCTTCCTGTCTGAAATCAGCTGGGGAAGAATTGCAGCAAACTCACAAAAAATTAACGAAAGTTCATAACAAAAATGCCTATCTTTGTTAGAGATATTTTTTAGAAAATATTATTTTTTTCCTTTTTTGGCAGCTGTTGCACAAGAAACGGCAGGGTGTAAGTGGACCCCCGTTTTCAAGATGGAAAAAGGTTCCAGAAGTGAGACGTTAACCTAGTAGACATTTCTGTCAATATCCCATATATGTTTGAGATTGGTATATCCCTTTAAAGGGGTGTTATCGGTTGAGCTGTTCGGGCTGTTCAGTTAATTTTCTCAGATTGAGTTTGAAATCCAGGGGCGTGTCTTTCCTCCCAGGAGGCGTGTCTCTCCTCCCAGGAGGCGTGTCCCCCTCACTGAAGACCTGTGACATCATCATTTTCTATAAAGCAGGGGATGCAGACGGTTGTCTGGATATAACAGCTCTGTAGCCTCCTGCTGCTTATGTCTGCAGCCTTCAGGCTTCACAAGCTCCACAAGCACCTGTTATATCTCTTATCACACAAATTACACTGAAAGCCAGCAGCTTTCACTTCTAGTGGTGTTCACCCAAATTGTACTGACAACAGGCAGAGACCTTTACTCAACTACAAGGACAAATGTCAGCTTCAAGTAAAGACCTCTGCTTGCTGTCAGTGACATGTGAGTGAAAATGGGGAGAGAAGCACTCAGCTTTGAGACAAGATCCTGCTCAATCTGTAATAACTTGGCCTGGTAGAGTAGTGGTAGAGTGTTGGCTTTACAAGCAAGGGGTTTGGAGTTCTAGTCCCTCCCAGAGTATATATTTCCCCCCCCCCTAAATTCTACACATATGTAGAGAGACCTAAAATATATATGTCAATCTCTATAATGATATATATATACAAATACATAGCTCCCCTATATCATTTCTCATCCCCCAGAATATATGAATTGTATAACATAGGTTGGAAGTGCTCGGTGTGACTACTGTGACAGTGGGACACTATATAGGGGAGCTTTGTGTGTGTATATAAATAAAATTATAGATGTCTACACATATATTTTCATATCTTTACATATGTGTACAATTTATAAAAGAAAAAAAAAATGCTGATTGCGCTTGAACTCTCAACCTCTGTCTTGCAGGGCTGATCACCTAAGCACTGCACTATACAAGCAGCTTATACAGACAAAGTGTTGAATCCTTATGTTATACACTACAGATGATGATGTCATAAGGAGGCGGGGCTTGCATTCGATCTGAGGAACAGAACGCCTTCTTTCCAAGTAGCAGCTTAAGGACTGGATCTGTGAGGAGGTGAATCAACCTCTTGGCAAAAGCCCTTTAAACAGGCACTAATTGCCCAGATCCTTCACCTATAGCTGGGAGATGTACATAGAGGCAGCAGACCTTAGTTTCACTATCGATTTTAACAGCTCAGAGGGGAGTAAACGCAGAGGGTGCAGGCAGCCAATCACAGCGCAGGGATTGTGGCCGGGGCGGTTCCTGTCTAGGGGCGTATCCCAACAGGCTGAATGAAATGTCAGCCAGCCAATCACAGTGCAGGGGGTGTGTCTAGGGAATTGACCAGGGGGTGTTCCGACCAGCAACAGAGCAACAGCAGAAACAGAATACAGATTTACAGAGAAGCTGATATCTGCTAAACCAAGTGACAGAGGTAATGCAACCCAATTACAAAAGTGCTTATTTTTACTGTCCCCATAATCTGAGACATGATCTTTGTAACGATAAAACCTCTTTAAGGTCCTTTCAGGCCTGATAATTAAGGAGCTGATTTCTGTAGCTAATTTATTTTTGGCAGACCGTATTTGTTAATACATATATTTATGGTAAGTATAACGATCATTTAGTTCAGTCCTTCAGCTGCCAGTTATTACTTCTAAACTCTTCTAACATAGTTGTTTTTTCTAAAGTTCACCATATAAGATCAGACTGTGAAAATGTCCCAGAACACATAAATATAAACTAAATTTAGAAAGCCAACTCCTCTAAACTGCAGATAAAATTGCAAGCACGGCTTGCTCTAAAATATGGTTGAATTCAATCAAGTCACATGATATTCAGGAACATTTTAGATTTCTCTCTTTAAAATGTACATGCATTTTTTATAGTGGTTGTTTTGTAAAAAAATATTAGGGAATTACCAGTTTTAGTGATATACACTTGGTTCTTCATTGATGAACTTTAGCAACCATAGTTTTTTTTATTTGCTGTTTCCTATTCCAACTATGTAAAATCCAAAATGAAATTTCTTGAAATGTGTAACCTGAAGCAGAGGTGTCACTTATTGGTGGGCCCTAATGCAAATATAAAAATGGGGCCTTCACCCAACATGTGTCATTTACAATACTGGTGCTTTCCTATGTGGCAGAAAAAGCAGGGCCAGGTAGCGCCTTCTCCCTCTCTCTTCCCTCTGTAGCTACACCCCTGACCTGAATGATGCACTACTGAATTGTCTTGCTATGTCAACTATATTGACAATCAGTGTCTGACCTAAAAAGGGCAACACTACGGGAATTTATGACTGAAGTATTTTAAATACAAATACTAAATACTTGCATCCCGAAGTATTTTAAATACAAATACTAAATACTACTTCAAAAGTATTTTCCAAATACTAAAATACTTGAAAAATGTAAACAAATTTTTTTTATAAAAACAAAAAATGGATCAGAGGTCCTTTAGCCCACTAGGATTAGCATCTACCCTGCCGATAAGTCAGTAGCCAGGATTCATAGTGTCCGACTCCTATAGAAGATGTCTGTCACATGGAGGAGAGGATTCTACAGTAAAGAGAAACATACAGGTACCTTCCTTTAGTTACTATGCCTATTAATGTCCGGCATTTGGGGATATTAATTTAGTTTAAGTAACTCCATGTTCTTCACATTAATAGCAGTTAACCCCATCATGTCCCTCATATTAATCCCTGTGTGCCTTATATAAGGGTTACTAATATGTGAGACACATGGGGGTACTAATAAAGGATCTTAATTATGAAGATACCTAATTATTACCTCCATGTCTCTCACATATCAGTAACGCTTATTTGAGGCACACAGGGGGTTAATGTGAGGGACATGATGGGGTTAACTGCTATTACTATGAGGCACATGGAGTTACTAAGCTGTAATGCACATGACCAGACTTTTTATCTGCAATGGTGGATTCCCCCCCTCGGCTTATACTCGAGACAATACGTTTTCCTAGTTTTTTTGTGGTAAAATTAGGGGCCTCGGCTTATATCCGGGTCGGCTTATACTCAAGTATATACGGTAATTTTACGGAATGGATTATGCGATCGGGATGATTAAAAACTAAAAATAAATCACGCTTCACTACAAGGCGGACTTGCGTTGCTGGAACGCGCTGGAATTTTCCCTCCTCTCGTCGCACCTCGCACGAGATACGAGAGTGATGACGTGACTCACGCTGTTGTTTTTTTTTAAGTGCGGTGAGGCGGGTTATTTAAATTACAACATTTGTTTTGAATTTAGAAAGTAATTAATATACTTAAAATACTTCCTAAAAGATTTTTAATTACAAATACAAAATACTGAATAAAAAAAGTATTTTGTTTACAAAATACAAATACCTGACAAGTATTTTAAATACTATTTTAATTACTTGTATTTTAAATACTCCCGCACTGGAACCTGATCTACAATGGATCATAAATCAGGCGCATTCTAGCGCTCGGGAGACATTTCTGGCTCAGGTATATCACTTTGAAAGTGGTATACCTGTTCCAGCTGTAATGCTCCTAGAAATGCCGTAGCGAAGCTATAAATATGTAGCTTCGCTACGGTTCTTGTGCGCCCTGCCTCCTGCACGCCCCCCGAGATCGGGCGCATGACAAAGCGCCGCAGGCAGGAGATTTAAAAAATGTATGAACGGGGCTGCACCTGATATCGGGCTGAAAAGAAGCCGGATATCTAGTGCAGCCCTGTTCATACATGTCGCCCATAATCTTAACGTATATAGAGGTTTCCAATGTGCACGTATTCTCACTTCTTGATATAATAGAGACCTTATGAGGATCTTAATTTTACATTCCTCGTCTGAGCTAGCCCATATTTAAACATATATGAGACAGACAGAGATATACCCCTAAGGGTATGTTCACACAATATATTGCAGTGCGTAATGTGTGCGCTGCACTACGCCGGGTGTTTTAGAATTACACACTGGCAAGCGCATACTTCTAAAGTGGGGAAGGGGGGTTTCCATTTACTTCTATTATCCATGTGACTTCTTTGTCCCGGTGTTTAATACGTGTGTATTGTCCGTCGGGGAAGACAGGCGTAAGTCATAGCTCTCTATGAGAGCTATGAATTACAGTAATTGCGGGGCACATTTCGGGGCATTACGCGCAGAAATATGCCCTACAATTACGCCGTTTGAACATGCCCTTAAATCTTTTTATCTTGACCTTGAACTTTATTTCTTACCTGTCCAAGACTTTATTTAAACGTTTATGAGACACATAGAAACAAACTCCTTTATTTATGAGGACTTTGCTTCTTCATTCCTTGCCTGTATTAGGCCTTATTTTAACATATAAGAACTCTTGGGGTATTTTCACACGGCTTATTTTGGCACATATTTGTACCAAAATACGACCAAAACAATGTTGTAAACACTCCTTATAGACTACAATGTAAAATACGTGCCATCATTCACACGGCACATATTTTACACTCTTAATTTTCGAGAAAAAGAAAAGAATTGGCATGTCACTTCTTTCAGGCATATATGCGCCTTGAAATTATAAAGTATAGGAGGCATAAATCTGCCTCAAGCACTACACGTCATTTTCACGTTGAAATTACTCACTAGCAAGCACATAATTTCAACAACGCATCACAGATACGCTGTGTGAACATACCCTTAGGTTTTGAACTAGCCACAGGCAAAATAACCTTTAATTTCTCTGCCGACTAAAGTACTAGGAAGACAGCGACCTACAAAGTGACTCCTCACTTAATATCTTTTACTTCTATCTCTCCATATGTAATTTGTTACTCTTCCTAGTAAAATGTATTTGAAGTCTTTGTCCAATCTCAATGAAGTGCTCAAACATGTCAGCCGGCGTACCTGATGTGTTTTTAAAATGTTTTGTCTCAAGATTAAATAGTATATGCATTGTATAGATCGAAAAATAACAATGTTCAGCGGTGACACTATTTACATGCTGTTAAAAATAATTCTAAATACTTAAACAGTCCAGCCACAGCCAGTTATCTACAGGAGGATACTCTGTTCACTGTAGGGCAGCCAATTAAAATAGCTTTCTGCCCTGCTTGTCTAGGAAGGAGTAGACCCCTAGAGTAACATGGTAGTAAAGCTGAGAGGACACCTTTTGCAGAGTAATAAGAATTAGCATAGACTGTATTGTCAGCTTCCAGAAGATAAGGGTGCGTTCACACGGCAATGGACAAATACCGGTCGGCATTTTAACAACGCTGTACCACGCCGCAGTGTTTTTGTGCGGTTTTGCGCTAATAACGTGGTTGGGTTTCGGATTTCCCGCATCCTCAGTACATTGAGACTACGGGAATCCAACGGGAGTCCCGCAGAATATAGAACATGTTCTATATTTTACCGGATGGCTGGCAGTTTAGGAAACCATCAGTAAAAAATACGTGCTTTGTAGACTTTTCTATTGAGGTCTACACAGCATTAGTTTAGTTGGATCAAAAATCAAAAACCTATGCTGTGTAGACATAACCTTATGTGCCTCGGTTTCACCACTATAATGTAAATATATTCAAAAAGGCTTGTGGGAAAAGAGCTAGGACTCTGCAGCACCACCTATTGGATGTAACGTTCCTCAAGCCACAAGAGAATCACTAAGCCTTACAAAGTGAATGGGATAAATGCAATAACAGTTGCTCATCTGTAGACAGCAGTAGAATATTAATTGGCTACGTGAGAAGCTTTAGATTTAGCCCTACGATATGTATGTAAGAGTAGCGAGCATAGTCATCAGAATCGGGGGCAATATGGTAACAAGCTAGGTAGAATATTAAAATAAAAGGGCTTTGATGAGCCAATTTGCAGGTGTTTTTGAAGGTTTGATGCAATGAGGTTATCCTAAAAGGCAAAAAAACAGGCATATACCAAATGTTTTATTGTGTCATTTACTAATTTAACCTGTATATTGACACAATTTAACCTCTACCATATTATGGGCCTTATGTTCCCAACATTTTGCTCTTAGGGCATGTCCACACAATGACTAAAATTTACTCTTGGGAATATGCCATTGAAAGCCACATCATCAATGAGTATTTCACATTTTATTGCATGTGAATTTGGGGTAGTTTTAATTAATCGTTGTTTACAGTCAGAATTGAGTCTCATTAATTTTTATGTGGTTTTGGACATGGATCGACGTTAAAAAACAAATGTTTACGGCACGTTTTACACATGGTTTTTAGCCACCCTCATTGACATCAATTGTATATTTCCATGTGTTTTCCAACCACATGTTCACCCCCGAAAATATGCATTGTATGAAGTACAATGTGTATTTTCTATTGATGTCAATAGGAATGGTTATGTTCGGTTTTAGACAAGTATTTCAAGTTGGAATCTGCGTGGATTTTTGAGAGCCCGAGTACATGCTCTCTTCACCCAAGTGCATGAAAAGTGCAACAATGAAACAAATAAAGTGCACAAGGATGCTGTTTATCACAAGCCCTCTCTGAAAAGGCAAGGGCCCCTTCTAAATCTTATTGCCAACCCTTTTCGGACAACTGGTTCGTCTTCGTCGAAGCTAAGGGACATTCAGTCGGGTGACAAGGCCAGTCATCAGTCAAGGTTGAAATCTTCGAAATGAACTATGGTTACAAAAGGGAAAGGAAACCTGATGGCTACACATTTCCTCCTAGACCTCGGGAGGGTCTCAAAAGAACTCCGCATCCCGAAACAAGCAACAGTGACAGTAAATACAAATGTGCACAGTGAGTTTTTGCCTGGACATCCAGACAGAATTATAAAAAAAATCTCATATTGCCTAGCCAGAGGGCTGGGCAATAGAGGTGTGTGCTCAATGGGAAGTGAAAAGATGAAGTGCTGTGCAACATGCTGCTCATATGGGGTCCCACACCCAGGGCCGCCACCAGCAAACACCTGGAGCTCCCCCCCACCCCCCTGCTCTGTCCCCGGCGACCCGTCTCCGCTCCTCCCGTCTCCGCCCCCAGCTGACCTGCCTGACGCCCGGATCTGCCCCCGGATTACTGACATATAGGGCCTCACCGGTGACGTCTTGTCTAATGAGTTGTTGACTTTCCCTTTTCTTCTCCATTCGGTCCAGACCTCCATGATGACTTCTCCTGTCCACCACTTGTCTCTGCAAAATTTACAACACAAACACCTGAGACTCACTTTTTTTTTATAATTTTTCCAACTGAGTGCCCTCTACCCCCATGTACAAAACTCCCCATCTATAATGCCCCCCCCCCGGTAATTATGGACTCCCCAGTAGATAGGCAAGTAGATTTGGGGCCCCCAGTTGGTATGTAGGTAGCTTGGGGCCCCCAGACAGTAGCTCGGTAGCTTGGAGCCCCCAGGTGGTAGCTAGGGGTCCCCAGGAGGTAGCTTAGGGCCCTGTGAAGGTAGCTTAGGGCCCCTGGGCATTAGCTAGGTAGCTTAGTGACCCCTGTAAGTAAAATAGGGCCCCTTCTGTTGCTTAGGGGCCTCCTGTAGGTAGAATAAGGTTCCCCTGTAGGTAGGATAGGGGCCCCCTGTAGCTTAGAGCACCCTGGAGGTATAATAGCCCCCCCCTGTAGTTTAGGGCACCCCTGTAGGTAGAATAGGGTTCCCAGTAGCTTAGGGCCCCCCTGTAGGCAGAATAAGCCTCCCTGTCCCTTAGGGCCCCCCTGTGCAAAATAGGCACCACATGTAGCATAGGGCCCCCCTGTGCAGAATAGGCCCCCCTGTAGCTTAAGGCCCACGTGTGCAGAATAGGCCCCCCCTGTAGCTGAGGGCCCCCTGTGCAGAATAGGTCCCCCGGTAGCCTAGGGCACCCCTGTGCAAAATAGGCCCCCCCTGTAGCCTAGGAACCCCTGTGCAAAATAGGCCCCCCTGTAGCTTAGGACCCCCCATACAGAATAGGCCCCCCTGTAGTTTAGGGTCCCCTTTTGCAGAATAGGCTCCCCCTGTAGCTTAGGGAACCCCTGTGCAGAATAGGCCGCCCCATGCAGAATAGACCCCCCGTAGCTAAGTATTCACCTTGCCGTGCTCCCACGGTGTCTCCTGCTCCCGGCTCCAAGCCTGCTGCTTTAGACTTGGGTCCTCGGACAGGAAGTTCAGCAACGTCACTTCCATCGCGCCGCCTGCACAGCTATGTACGGCAGGGGCAGGGAGCGCATATCTCTCACTGCCCCGCCGTTCATATTAATTGTATGCGGCGGGCCCCCCTTTTGCTTCACAGACCGCTAGGGACCTGTACGGCAGTACTGGTTGTACTGCCCTAACGGCGGCCCTACCCACACCCAGTGAGTTCAGGCACCCCAAGGTCACCACTCATGGGGCATCTTGCACCCCAGGCTTCTAAATGTCATTGGGACCTATTTTTGACCAAGTGCACTTCAATACCAGGCGCATTACAAAGCGCCCGCAGCACTTTGTAATGAGCCTGAGATCGGGGGACGTGCTAGAGGCGTGTCGCACTATAACTGTACGAAGCTACACATTTATAGCTTCAGTACGGCAAATCCAGGCACATAACTGCTGGAACAAGTAAACCACTTTTAAAGTGATCCAGGAGTGTCAACTTTTAGCTAGAAAATGCTAAATATATGACCTCCAGTAGAACAGGTTCATAGATTCAGGCACATTCTATGCTACAAATGCGCACCAATAAAATGGCACCTGTCACCCAGTGTTTCTGGGACAGGGTCTGACGTGGGTGCCTTGGGCCCACCAGAGGACTTTCATTTTGGGGACCCACCAGTAGAGGTGGTTCTGGGGCCCACCATCAGGGCCGCCATACAGGGGGTACAACCAGTACTCCCGTATGGGGCCCGGTGGAACAAGGGGGCCCGCTGCAAGCGGGCCCCCTTATTCCTCACGACAGAGCGGGGCCCGGCGGCGCAGCCGCCGAACCAGGCTCGGCCTGGTCCACAGTGTGGGTCCTGCGGGCCCCGGAGGCAGTGCCGTCGCTCCCCAGGGCCCGACTGCCGCATCCGGTCTCTGCACGCCCGGGCCCTGTGTCCCGAGCGCCCAGAGACTGGCCCAGGAGTTTGGGACGACGGTCCCCGACTCCCGGGGCTGCGCGGGGTCAGCGGAGCTCCGCTGCTCTCGCGCTGCGCTCCGCTGCTCTCCCTCGCAGTCTGAAGGTGTTAGGCCTTCAGCCTGCCAGGCGCCGACCCCTACTGCTGACGTAGGCGGCGCGGTGATGTCACTTCACCGCGCCGCCTAGGCAGTGCAGCAAGAGCCGGCGGGGAGTGCCCGGGAGCGGCAGGACCGAGGCTCTGGTAAGTGGTTTTTTTATATATATATATATATATATATATATATATATATAATATATATATATAAAAGGTATTTACCTAAAGGTAATTATAAACCCTAATTAGCATAAAAGCGCGCCATAATTCTTTACTAAAGGGGCCCTGACACTCTCTACATAAAGGGGGCCCTGACACACAGCCGTACCTAAAAGGGGGTCCCTGACACTCTCCACATAAAGGGGGCCCTGACACGCTACCTAAAGGGGGCCCTGACACTCTCTACATAAAGGGGGCCCTGACACTCTCTACATAAAGGGGGCCCTGACACTCTCTACATAAAGGGGGCCCTGACACTCTCTACCTAAAGGGGGCCCTGACACTCTCTACATAAAGGGGGCCCCGACTCTCTCTACATAAAGGGGGCCCTGACTCTGTCTACATAAAGGGGGTCCTGACACTCTACCTAAAGGGGGCCCTGACTCCTCTGCCTAAAGGGGGCCCTGACTCCTCTGCCTAAAGGGGGCCCTGACTCCTCTGCCTAAAGGGGGCCCTGACTCCTCTGCCTCAAGGGGGCCCTGACCTCTACGCTAAAGGGGGCCCTGACTCTGCCCTAACGCATAAAGGGGGCCCTGACTCTGCCTAATGCTAAAGGGGCCCCTGACTCCTGCCTAACCCTAAAGGGGGCGCCACTGGGACTCTGTCCCTAACCCTAAGGGGGCCCCTGACTATACCTAAACATAAAGAGGGCCCTGACTCTACCTAGACATAAAGGGGGCCCTGACTCTACCTAAACATAAAGAGGGCCCTGACTCTACCTAAACATAAAGAGGGCCCTGGCTACCTACAAACTAAAGGGGGCCCTAACTACCTACAAACTAAAGGGGACTCTACCTGCACACTAGCTAAAGGAGGCCCCAACTTCCTGCACACTAGCTAAAGGAGGCTCCTAACTACCTGTATACTACCTAAAGGGGCCTGCTTATCTACCTGGGGGCTATTTACCTACCCACCCGTGGCTAGGTACCCACCAACCTACCTGGGGCCGGCCTAGCAACTTATCCAGCTGGGGTCTACCTACCTAAATAGGGCCTGTCTAATTACCTGGGGCCCTGCCCATTTGCCAACCTACCTAGGGTCTTGTCTACCAACCTGGTAATATAATTGTGAGGACAGCAGCCCATAGCTGTAGCATTATCCAACCTCTTGGGAGAATGTACCTCTAAGTTATGGCTTGTACCCGCTCTCCCACCCCTGGGAGGTTTGTACAGAGGTGGGAATAGATAAAGAGGTGCTGGAAAATTGAGGATTCTAAGATATTTGTGTGTAATTTCTGCAGGGATGAGTGGTGGCCGGGACAAGTCATCATGGCGGTGTGGAACGGATGCAGAAGAGAAGGGAAAAAGAACGACTCAAGAGAAGAGAACGACTCATCAGATAAGACATCTCCGGTGAGTCCCTGATTTCAGGGGTTATTTTACTTCTTTACTGGATCAGTGCTGTATTCACTGTAATGTGATGTGACCTGAGCTGGTGTCTGACCGCTATGTGGTCTCTATATGGCGGTGTTGTAGGTTATATTGGCCTTAGTATAGTGGCAGTGTACATGTGTCCCTGACTGTAAGAGTGAGGGAACACCTGACCTGTGATAGGAGTTACATTTTCTTTCTTGCTGGTGTTTATTTTAGAAGGTGGTGAGGTGCGTGACCACGGGAAACGTGGAGGGGAGAGTGTATGTGGGTGGAGGGGATAATGTATGTGGGCTGGTGGTGGGGGATATGGATGGAGCTACTTAGCCCTGTGTCTCTGATATGCTAGATTGACAGATATGTGAGACAGACAGATATGTGACTCACTTGGTATAGTACTACTCAATACAGTTCTTTTTTGCATACTGTATTATGTGGTAAAATGAGCGCATTTATATCCTAGAGGCCGTTTTTTTTGCTGGGGGCGGGGCGATCAGGTTGCTGGGGGCGGGGCGATCGGGTTACTGGGGGCGGGGTTTACGGGGGGGGGGGGGGCTCTGAAATTTCTGTTGGTGGCCTTGCCCACCAGTATAGTTGATTCTGGGGGGCCATTCTACAGTTACTGCACATGCATCTTATACTCTGCCCCTTGATCATTGCCTCTTTCTCTCTGCCTTTCTGCCTCTCCCAAGGATGTGTATGCAGTTTAAAAAAAACCTCAAGGTCTGTTGTGGCTGGAGGCTCACCAGGGGTTTCCCGTGTTGTGGGCCAGTCCAAACCTATTTTGGTATATATGTGGATCATGTGGTGTTTCAGTGGTCTCTTTAGATCTGAAAACTGTGTTTTACACTTTTGCTTTATGGTCAATTACAAGTACCTTTTGTACATGTGGCTATTTTATTGGTGGATACATACTGTACTTCCCAGCAGGGCTGCTTCATTGTCAACAACAAATGCTCTGCCAAGCAAAAAATGAATAATGTCTAATACATATAGTCCAAAATGGTTTCAGCATAGAAACAGTGAGAAAAATGAGGGACTAAATGAAATTTAGGATTCACCAGCAATGTGAACACATTTGTCAAATTGTTTTGTAGAGACACTTCCTAGTCAGTGCACAAGAGGGCACTACACTCATTTATTTTATCATGTCAATTGTCTTTTTCAATCTCTTTCAGGCAGCAGAATAGCAATGTACACAAGTACATATTGTGTTACTTTTATTCATAGAACTAAGAGAAGGTGGGGAGACTTATAGGGGTTTTGCCGCCATGTAATGTTGACGTGGGAACCTCCAAAATGGGTATTTAATCACTTTTCTAAATATATGTGATTAAAAAAAGTGAAAACTCTGAGATCTACAGCATTTCTCAATCCCCCTTGGTTACCACAAAGCTTCCCCTAGTCACGACCCAGGAGCTGAAAGGCCGCGCTTGCGTGAATCACTTCTTATCTGATGACAGGCAGAATGAATGGTCTTTTAAGGAACCGGGTAGCAATATGTTTTCTTTTGTATACAGAATAACTAGCTGTAGTGTTATTAGATCCCTGCTTTATCTGATGAAGAAGCTTTCAATCTGCGGGTTAGAATAGGTGTTCTCTTTTGTATACAGAATTCACAAGTTATAGTTTGATTATTTGAGTGAACATGTCACAGGATCGCCTTATGCAGCTATGTGCTCTGGCTGTGTGTGTCTGTGTGCGTCTCTGTCAGCTCGTGAGTTGTTTACATTACATTAGCTTCTTAGCAGATAAGGTTTCTCCTGACAGTGCCGTCTGAGGCTCTGTGTCTTGCTGTATTGAATCCACTGTTGTACTGTTTATTAGTTCACTTAAGTTTTGAGACGCTCCCGTTGGATTCCTCACTCCCCCCTCCCCTCTCCCTCTCTCCACTGCAGCTTCATGACTCAGCTTGATTTGTTTACATCTTGCTCTCATGCCGAGGTCAGTACTTGGTCTGGTGGCAAATCCCCTTTAAATCAGAAACAAACGCACCCACTCTACATGATAGCAGCACAGAGAACAAGTTTCTGTCCTGCCACCATGTATAGGGTGTTGCTGTTATTTTTGAGGCTTGTGATTTAAGTTTATCACACCTTCTCCTAGTTCTATGGATAAAAATGTTAATGATAAATGATAAAAACATTGGAAGTCAAAAGTCAGATGTTATATTGTACGTCTTGTACAGTCCATGCATCCATTACAAATGTCCAAGTGAAAAAGCTCGGCTTTTTCATGCAGGGCAAAGATTCAGTTTGGTGCCCCCATCTAAAAAAATTTTTTTGTTTTTGTAAACCTTTGTGATTTCCAGTCACAAAGTAGTACAGATATACAGGGCTGTATTTATAGGTCGTGCTGCCCCAGGCACTAAACCCTAATACGCCCCAATTAACCAATTAGCTTACCACGCCCCTTTCATATTATGCCACACCCCTTTACAAAAGCCACGCCCACTATGACCATGTAACGGCTCAAGAAGAAAGCTAACTGAAGGGTTTGCCGTCACCCAGGTTTCCTAGATGTTGGAGAACCTATTCAGCATACAGGATAGACTGGAGATGCCGCCACACTGTGCCTACACCTAAACCATTAGACTTCAACCAATAAAAACCACACTGCAGTTTAAAGGGAATATGTCACCAATATTTTATTTATCAAATCCAGACCCTGCTCCATATTCCTTTCTTCTTCTACATTTTTATTTTCTGATTGTAGATTTCTTCGTTTGGTCGTCTGTATATGAGTATGATCTATGACAGACATTCTCACCCAGAGCAACAAATCAGACTTCATTTTTCCAGAATGTTCTAAGAAATGAAGGCGGTGGTAGGGGGGAGGACAGGGAAGACACTGGGGCCCCTGCCTTCACAGTGGACAGGTCTCATAGTTAGATGGAAGGTCTAATAAGATCATATAGGTGAGATGGCCAGGGGGTCATACAGCCTGAGGGTGCTCTCATACAGGGCCTTTTTGATGCGTTTGTTAATGTGTGTTTTTGTGCAGAAAGGCGCGGTGATTAATACTGTACATTGCTGCTGTGCAAAAATCACAGTGATTTTACCACGACTTTTGTGCAGCAATGTACAGCATCAATTGTTGTGCCGACCTACACAAAAACACACATTAACAAACGCATCAAAAACGCACTGTGTGAGAGCACCCTTAGGCTGTTATACTGTATGAGCACCTGGCCCTAAGAGGTGCCGCCCTAGACTTCCGCCTATATGATACCTATATACACATCACATGAGAGTCCTATATGATATTGACACCTATACAACACATCACATGACACACAGCTCCATATAGTCTGATACCTCCTATTGTATGATAGACAGCTCCATATAGTCTGATACCTCCCATTATATGATAGACAGCTCCATACAGTCTGATACCTCCTATTATATGACAGTGACACACAGCTCCATATAGTCTGATACCTCCTATTATGATAGACAGCTCTATATAGTCCCGAAAACCTCCCATTATATGATAGACAGCTCAATATAGTCTGATACCTCCATTATAGATAGACAGCTCCATATAGTCTGATACCTCCTATGATAGAGAGCTCCATATAGTCTGATACCTCCCATTATATGATAGACAGCTCCATACAGTCTGATACCTCCCATTATATGATAGACAGCTCCATATGGTCTGATACCTCCCATTATATGATAGACAGCTCCATATAGTCTGATACCTCCTATAGTATGATAGACAGCTCCATATAGTCTGATACCTCCTATTATATGATAGAAAGTTCCATATAGTCTGATACCTCCTATGATAGACAGCTCCATATAGTCTGATACCTCCCATTATATGACAGTGACACACAGCTCCATATAGTCTGATACCTCCTTTTATATGATAGAAAGCTCCATATAGTCTGGTACCTCCCATTATATGATAGACAGCTCCATATAGTCTGATACCTCCTATGATAGAGAGCTCCATATAGTCTGATACCTCCAATTATATGATAGACAGCTCCATATAGTCTGATACCTCTCTTTATATGATAGACAGCTCCATATAGTCTTATACCTCCCATTATATGACACTGACACACAGCTCCATATAGTCTGATACCTCCCATTATATGATAGACAGCTCCATACAGTCTGATACCTCCCATTATATGATAGACAGCGCCATACAGTCTGATACCTCCTATGATAGAGAGCTCCATACAGTCTGATACCTCCTATGATAAGACAGCTCCATATAGTCTGATACCTCCCATTATATGACAGTGACACACAGCTCCATATAGTCTGGCACCTATAACATGTTCCCCTGCCTTCCCCCATCCTCCCACCATTCCTAACACCTCTCACTCACGTTTCACCTGCCTCCAGCCCCCACTCACGTTTCACCTGCCTCCAGCCCCCACTCACGTTTCACCTGCCTCCAGCCCCCACTCACGTTTCACCTGCCTCCACTCCCCACTCACGTTTCACCTGCCTCCAGCCCCCACTCACGTTTCACCTGCCTCCAGCCCCCACTCATGTTTCACCTGCCTCCACTCCCCACTCACGTTTCACCTGCCTCCACTCCCCACTCACGTTTCACCTGCCTCCACTCCCCACTCACGTTTCACCTGTCTCCACTCCCCACTCACGTTTCACCTGCCTCCAGCCCCCACTCACGTTTCACCTGCCTCCACTCACGTTTCACCTGCCCCCACTCCCCAGTCACATTGCACCTGCCTCCACTCCCCAGTCACATTGCACCTGCCTCCACTCCCCAGTCACGTTTCACCTGCCTCCATTCCCCAGTCACATTTCACCTGCCTCCCCAGTCACGTTTCACCTGCCTCCCCAGTCACATTTCACCTGCCTCCCCAGTCACATTTCACCTGCCCCCAGTCACATTTCACCTGCCTCCCCAGTCACATTTCACCTGCCTCCCCAGTCACATTTCACCTGCCTCCCCAGTCACATTTCACCTGCCCCCAGTCACATTTCACCTGCCCCCAGTCACATTTCACCTGCCTCCCCAGTCACATTTCACCTGCCCCCAGTCACATTTCACCTGCCTCCCCAGTCACATTTCACCTGCCTCCCCAGTCACATTTCACCTGCCTCCCCAGTCACATTTCACCTGCCTCCCCAGTCACATTTCACCTGCCCCCAGTCACATTTCACCTGCCTCCCCAGTCACATTTCACCTGCCTCCCCAGTCACATTTCACCTACCCCAGTCACATTTCACCTGCCTCCCCAGTCACATTTCACCCGCCTCCAGCCCCCCTCTCCTCTTCTCCCCTCCCCCTCCGATTCACTTACCTGTCCTGCAGAGCGGGAGGCCTCGGTCTTCTGCTCTTCGGCGCCGTCCGTGTGCTGCTGAGGAGTGGGCTGGACGCGCTGCTCCTCTCTCTCTCCCCGGCCGGCAGCTTCCGCTCTTCAGTGGCGGGCGCGCACTGTTATGGAAAGGAGAAGGGGCAGCGCAACCCCGTCCTTCCCAGCAGCCCACCGCGCCACTGAGGAGACAGGCAGAATCAGAGCACGCTTGCTGATGTTGCCTGTCTGTCATTACAACGGAGCGCCGGAAGGGAGAAGCAGTATGTCCCTACCGGCGCTCCGTTGTCCGCTGCAGCTCGGAATCCCGCCGCTGCCACCAATGAAAAAGTCACTAGCGGCGGCAACCTCCGACACCCCCCTCCCCCGCCGCACTGCTCCGACCACTGGAGGGGAGGGGGGGCGGGTGCCCGGAGGGAAAAAAAATAACAAAAAAAATTACAAAAAAACTCATGCTGCAGTGCCGCCCCCTAACAGGCGCCGCCCTAGGCACGTGCCCACGAGTGCCTCGTGGGAAATACGGCCCTGCAGATATATAATATATACAGTATCAGGTTACCATTCCCTTTTAAATGTTTATGCAATGCCCATAAAATAGTGCTAACTATATGAAAGTGACTATAGAATAGCGTTTGCTCCATGGGTAGAACTATAGCCATAGCAACCACCATGGGGCAAAGAGGTTGATGGGGCCCACTGAGGTGCAAGGACATTGTACCTTTTTGTAAGAAATAACAAGTTGGTGACTTTCTGCTATCTAGCACCACTATGTGGGTTCTCTAAAGTATAGCCCTATTATTTATTCCTTTAATTATTGCTACTTATGCTGCTGTTTTAATTTCTTGTCAGAAGCTGGTGGGAGCCCTCTCATTTTGCTATGGGGCCCCATGAATTCTAGTTATTCTCCTAGTTTGCACTACTAGTTGCCATGTCACAGTGTGCTAGCAATAAATTAGAGTCTATATGATAGCCATTAATAATGCCAGTCATAGGGTTGATTTATTGTGTCACCTATAAACACACATATGCTGTATCTCAGAGAAGTAAGTACACTCCTCACATTTTTGCAAATATTGTATTATATCTTTTCATGGGACAACACTGAAGATATGACAGTTTGATACAATGTAAAGTAGACAGTGTACAGCTTGTATAAAAGTATAAATTTGGTTTGCCCTCAAAATAAGCCACTGGCAACAAAAATGAGTACACGCCTTAGAAAAAATTGACAAATTGTGCCCACAGTGTTAATATTTTGTGTGGCCAGCATTATTTTCCAGCACTGCCTTAACTCTCTTGGACATGGAGCAGGGCCGGGGACGACGAGTAGGCGAAGGTAGACGACTGCATAGGATGCAACTTCATCCCAGACAGAAAAGGGGGTGCAAGGAGGTATGAGTGGGCTGAATTTTACATTGGGAGGAGCGCTATATGCTTTATTTGCCTAGGGCATACCTTGTCCCAGCCCTGGCATGGTGTTCACTATACCTTCACAAGTTGCCACTGGACGACATCACACAGCTGGATGTTAGAGACCCTGTGCTCCTCCACCTTCTATCTGAGGATGCTCTACAGATGCTCAATAGGGTTTAGGTCTGAAAACATGCTTGGCTAGTCCAGCACCTTTAGTGGTTGTCCTGGAGGTGTGTTTGGGGTTGTTATCATGGTCTAATTCTGCCTTGCAGACCAGTTTCTGAGGGGAGAGGATCATGCTCTGCTTCAGTATGTTATAGTACATGTTGGCATTCATGGTTCCCTCAGTGACCTGTAACTCCCAAAAGCTGGCAGCACTCATGCAGCCCTAAACCATGACTCTCTCACCACCATGCTTTACTGTAGGCAAGACACACTTGTCATTGTACTCCTTACCTGATTGCTGCCACACACGCTTGACACCTACTGAACGAAATAAGTTTATCTTGGACTCATCAGACCACAGGACATGGTTCCAGTAATCCATACCCTTAGTCTGCTTGTCTTCAACAAACTGCAAACATTCTTGTTCATCATCTTTAGAAAAGGCTATCTTCTGGGATGACAGCCATGCAGACCAATTTGATGCCGTGTGCGGTGCATGGTCTGAGCACTGACAGGCTGACCCTACACCCCTATAACTTCTGTAGAAAAGCTGGCAGCACTCAAATGTCTATTTTGAAAAGACAATCTCTGGATATGAAGCTGAGCACGTGCACTAAACTACTTTGGTTGACCATGGCGAGGCCTGTGCTGAGTGAAACCTGTCTTAAAACCACTGTATGGCCTTGGCCACCATGCTGCAGCTCAGTATCATGTTGTTGGCAATCTTCTTATAGCCTAGATCATATCTATATAGAGCAACAATTTTATTTTTCAGATCCTCAGAGAGTTCTTTGCCATGAGATGCCATGTTGAACTTCCAGTGAATAGTATAAGACATTTAACACCTGCTTCCCATGCATACAAAAGACCTTGCAACACTAACAAGTCACATGACAACATGGAGAGAAAATGGCAAATTGGGCAAATTTTCACTTAGGGATGTAGTCACTTTTGTTGCCAGCGGCTTAAAAATTGATAGCTGTGTGTTGAGTTATTTTAAGAGCACACCAAATTTGCCCTATTATACAAGTTGTACACTGACTACTTTACATTGTATCAAAGTATCATATCTTCAGTTCAGTGTTGTCCCATGAAAAGCTATAATACAATCTCTACAAAGATGTAAGGTGTGTACTCACTTGTATGAGATACTCACATATATTGTAAGCTATTTTATGAATGATTACGTACACTCAGTCAGCGCCATATAGTATCCATATAAATAGTGCCGGTGCGTGACATAGAAATAGTACCATACCATAGCTGGATGCAGCGGTACAAACAATACTCAAGTCTAAATGCTATCTATAGAAAGATAAGCAAAACATACACACAAATTAGCCATAGTGTCATATAGTATCCATGTTCAGCTGTAACTTCAGTCTTCTCTTAACACCACAATGGAAATTGGAGTGGAGCCACCCTGAGCCCAAGTATAGGTAGGTTCATCTCCAAGAACATTCAATCACATACAAATTCCTGTATGCTGAAGTATAGAAATGCTGCCGCTGAGAAGTGGCTCTGCTCTTCTTCACTGTTCCCAAGGAATTCACTGTCAAATTGAAGTCCATCAACTTTATTATTATTAAAGGGGTATTCCCATCTAAGACATTTCTAGTATGTCGATATTATATGCCATAATTTTCTGATTGGTGTCGATCTTGAGAACAGGCCCCCACAGGTCTCTGTGCAGAAAGAAGAGGAAGCCACATTTTCACTGCACTTTCTGTTTAATGGGAGCTCCAAGTAAAGCCTAGCACGCCACGTGGCTGTACAGAGAACTCTCATATAAGAGAAGAGAGAGCTTCACACAAGTGCAACTTACTTTCTGCTCTGAACAGAGACTTTTGAGGCCCCACTCTCAAGATAGGACAAAGGATCATGTCCCTGAAATGTAGCAGATGTGCTACACTACCTGTTTTTGAACTCTGCTCATGGAATCACATGGAGTAAACCTATACACTATGGAAAATGACTGAAAGGACTTCTGAACAACCAAAAGTCATTTAAATTACACTGATTGTATTTATAGAAATATTAAGTTGTCACGGTTCGTGGTATTGGATCCACTGGACCACCGCAAGCGATGGTGTTAGTCACGCCAGGGAGCGGAATCTAAGTAGGTCCCGGTTTTCACCAGAGCCCGCCACAAAGCGGGATGGACTTGCTGCGGCGGGAGCCTACCAGGTCGCTACCCCTGACGTGACTTGCTTGCGGTTGCAGCCAAGGTATAGCATGGTACAGAATCGTCAGGCAGGCTCTTAGTCGGGGACAGCCAATAAGGTCAGGACAGGCGGCAAAAGTTCATGGTCGAAGGACAGAGGCAAGAAGGTACGTTACACGGTAATCAGGACGAGACTCAAAGAACGCTTTCTCAGTAGGTGGTAAGGCACTAAAGATCTGGTAGAGTAACCAGGAAGAAGCATGCTTAAATAGGGGCAGCGACCGGCAATAACAAATTACCGGTGCGCTAGCCCTTTAAATTTAACACTGCCGGCGCGCGCACCCTAGGGAGCGGGGCCGCGCGCCCAGGGGATAGGGCTAAGCGGAGCGTGGCCGGGTAAGTCATGGGGGAACAGCAGGGGAATGAGGGGGGCCCGCGACCCGGGGAATATGGTGTTGCGGCGCCGTTTGCGTTGTGGCCCCAAGTGCGCCTGGTGACCCAGGAGGGGGGGTCGCAGGGGCATCCGTTGCGACCCCCCCCTTTGGGCCTCCCCCCTTTATGGCCAAAGAATTTCCCGGATTACATTATGCCCCAAATATTGCCCTGGCCCCCCAAAATTTTCCCTTCCAGCCGAAACCCTTTCAGTCGATTAGAAAATGACGCTTCCCTCTAATCGCTTCATGGCAAACCCCCCAAAACTTTAAAGGATGTTTGGGGCACGCTAGGGGTCGGAGGAGCAGTTTGGGGGAGAACAATTTAAACCACGGAAAGAGGGAGGCGTGAAGGGATTTCGGGCACGCATCGTGGGGGGTAACCCAAAGTTTAGGCCCACGGGTTGATCGCTGAAACCCCCTCGAATGGTCCCGGGGAACCGGGGTCCCAGTTTTTAGCTGGAGATTTAAGGCGGCGTACTTTTGCTGAAAACCCACACCTTGTCTCCGGGGGAGTTTAAAGGGGAAGGTTTCCCCGTTTTTTGTTTCCCTCTTCATGCGGGCAGAAGCCTTTGCAGGGAAGGCGTGTCTGCCCCCATTGGCCGTTAGGTCGCGGACCAAATCCTCCAGGGCCCGCATTTTCAGAGGGCCCCGAGAGGGGAGGGGTGGGAGGAAGTTGTCCGTAGACAATGAAGAAGAGGGCGGACCCGGGCACTCCGAGTAAAAAAAAGAAACGAGAATTTCGGCCCGGGGGTTAACGATTAGACCATCGTTTGACGTGCCGAAAACAAAGTGGTGTAGATAGGACCTGATTAACCTCTCCACTTGTCTATTGGTCTGTGGATGGTATGCCAAGGAGAAGTCCAACTTAACCTGTAGTGGGCACAGAGGGATGCCAGAACTTGGACACAATTGGACTCCCCGGGCCGAGACAATCTGCAGAGGGAAGTCCATGCAAGCGGAAAATGGCTGGAAAAAAACAGGCTGCAAGACGGAGCAGAAGGGAGACCTGGCAGGGAACGAAAAGGGCCATCTTTTGAGAACCCTCCGGTGACTACCCCCCACCCGGTATTACCGGAAAGGAGGAGATCCGTGTAAAAACCCAAACCCATGAGTCCAAAAGGGAGTTTTGGGATTGGTATGGCGAAGCAAAAACCGCTGGTTGTGCGAGAAGACTTGTTCTGGGCACGGAAGGCAAGATGCCACAAAATGCATGACACTTTGCAGGTCAGGCCACCCAAAAAAGCGAGAGATCGGGAGCAGACTTTTGTACCCCGGATGTCCAGCCCTCGGGGCAATGTCCCAATTAAAATATCCTTCTCCAAGAGCTGGGGGTACATACGTCTTACCGGAGGGATTTTTTGAATATTTACCGGAGAGCGGAGATTTCCGTTTCAGGGGGGGATGATGGCCATGGTGAGGTTCATCCCCTACACTCCGAAGCCGGGAGGGGGAGCATCTGCCCCTTTACATATTTTTTCCTCCCGACAAAAATGAATGAGAAAATCAAAACGGGAAAAAAGAAAAAAAAACCAGCGGGGCCCCGGGGATTTACCGTCGGGGGTCTGCAGATAAAAAAAATTCTTGTGGGCTGTGACACGGGAAGGGGGAGAGCTCCCTTTGGGGAAGCGCCATTCTCCAAGGCTAGTTTGATGGCCAGACCCGGTCTCCAATGTAAAAGTTCCTCTCTGCCCTGGAAAAGGTTTTAGAGAAGAAGCCACAAGTGGGGTCTTGCCCGTGGGCCCTTTTTTTGGGTGGGGCCGGCCCAGTCTCACAAGGGGGCGTCGACCTCCAAGTAAAGAAAGGTTTTTCTCGATCAGGGCCCGAGAAAGCCGGGTGGCGGAAGTGAATGCAGATTTTGCTTTACAAAGGGCCCCTTTAGCCCCCTGGTGGCCAAAAGCTCGGGGTAGCATTCTTTTTGGTGAGACCACGATTTTTGGGACACCCGTGAGGGGGAAATTGGGAAAGGACTGCCATAAAGTTGGCGAAGCCCAAATCTTGTATGGCACGGAGGCCCACGGGACGAGGCCATTGCAGGGGCGGGAGAAATTTTTGGGATCAATTTTTAATCCCTTTTCCGGATGATTAGCGAGAAAAGGAAAAAAAACTTTTTGTGGAAGAGACACTTTTTCCCAATTGGCCTTAAAAAGGTTGGCGTAACCCCCTGAAAACCTGTCGCACATTGACCTGGTGGGACTCTGGGTCAGGTGAAAAAGATCAGGATGTCGTCCCGGTAGACAATCAACAGGGGTAAAGACATCTCTGAAGACATGTTGACAAATCCGGAAAACGCAGGAGCATTTCAGAGCCCGAAAGACATCACCCGGTACTCGAATGGCCATCTCGAGTGTTGAAAAACCTTCCCTTCATTCGTTTTTTTTTCCTTCTAGATCCGAATGGATTGTAAGCGCGCGTGGTCCTTTGGAAAGACTGGCCCCACAAGACGATCATCAGCTCGGTTCAACGGCAAGGGGGTACGGGTTTTTTCACGGTGATCTTATTGAGACCGCGATAACGATACAGGGTAGGGGTGCCCCGGAGGAGATGTGTCAGGTAGAGGTCATTTTGGGCAGTCCAAGGGTGATGAGAGGTTGGGGTTTTCCGCTTGGGTCTCCGGAAAAAGTTGCAAACTCTTGGTAGGGGCGGGGAGACCCGCCCGGATTTAGAGTTACTAGAGGGAAACAGGAAGCAGGACGGGGCCCCCAAAAAGCGAGAACGGGCAACCCCTTTTCCCCCCAATGCAAAGCCCTTCGCCCGTCTTCCAATAAATCCCGGGGGGCTGTTCCCCTTGGCACCCAAAGGGAAGGCCCAAAAAAATTAGACGGGGAAAGGACCGTGGAAAACACATAAAAAAGGTAAGCTCTCCTTAGGATGCCCAAACCGGGAAGGGAAAAAAATTCGGTACAAAACCCGGGGCCGGGATCTTTGGGGAAAATCTCTCCACGTTGGGAGGAATGGCCGGGGTTTTTCCGGGGGGCCCAACCGGAAAAGGTTATGTTTGGACCCCAAAGCCGCATCCACAAAGTTCCGGGCGGCCCCAGAGCCGGGAACCCCCAAGGCTTGAAACCGGTTTCCGGGCCCCAAATCCGACTAGAAAGGGGATAGTCAGGGCGGGGGGAAAAAGGGGTTTTTTCCACCCTAGGGATGCCTCGGGCCACGTACCCAAAGGGGTGGGGTCATTTCCCGGAAGCGGGGGGGACACAGCGGGAAACCCCTGCGGAAGTGTTGGGGACTGGTACAGTAGAGGCACGGGTTTCCTCCCTCTTTCAAGACAGCTCCTGGCAGTTAGGGGGCCCCCGTCCCCTCATGGGCTTTTTCCCGCGGCCCTTTGGGGGTTGGATGTTTGTGGGGGCCCCTTTGGAATACGGGAGCCAAGCGGGAAGGGCGACGTGGTGGCCAAATCGGGGTCTTGAAAAAAAGCCCTCTTGCCTTTCGAAAAAGAGGTTTTTAAACCCGGGGGGGGCCAAGGGGGTGGGGTTTACTCAAGGGTTTGGAAGATCCCGGGCAGAAGGCATCCTTGATCTGGCTGGGCGGGGCCCCCTTCCCTTGAAAGGGGCACAAAATGCGCCCTCATTCCAGGCTAGTTGGGAAAACCAGAGTGCAAAAATGCACGCGTAGTCTCCCCGGGGGATTTCCCCTTGCGGGCCAAAAATTTCAGAAAGGGAGGGTTTAGCAGAAGATGCATGAGCAAAGTTCCTCAAATTCTTTTTTGGAACCTCGAAGAAGGGTCCCCGGAGATCGGGCCTTGACGGGGTCGGGCCTTTCATTTCCCAAAGGGGATTTGGCCCGGGGCCAGGGCTTTTCCAAAAAGAAACTGTCCAGGGAAGCCCACCTTGGGATTTTCCGAGGGGAGCTGACCAACCATGATTCCAAGTGGAGGGAGTTTTGGATATAAAACCCCCCTGCATGTTTAAAGGTCTCCTTTCAAATTTCGTGGGCATAGCCCAACCCGGGGGAGTTTTGGGGACTAGCGGGACATTCCCGGGAATCCACTGCCACGGGGGGCTGCCACAGGGCCCGGGCTTCTGGGGCCTGAAGGCAGAAGTTGCTGCATCATGGACGACAACTAGTTAAGTTTGTTGCCCCGCTGCGCATCTTTTTTGGACGCTAAAGCCACGATGGGATTATGTCAAAACGCTCGGGAAGGGGCACCTTGGCGGGACCCAAAGGCCCGGGATCTTACTATCCCCGGTTCGTGGTAGTGGATCCATTGGCCCAAAACCGAAACGATGGTTTTACCCAAACCCCGGGGGAGGGGAAAATTAAAGTGGGTTTCCCCGGTTTTTTTCCACCAGAAAACCGCCGCAAAGGGGGGTTTGGGACTTGCGGGTGGCGGGATTCTACCGGGTTTTCACTCCCCCTGACTTGACTTGCTTGCGAGGGCATTGAGGAATACGGGGGTACAAACCCTTTCAGGGGGGGCTTTATTTGGGGGGACAGGCAAAAAAGGGTTTAGGAACGGGGGCAAAAGGTTTTTGTGGTCGAGGAACGGGGGCCCAAGAAGGAAATTCCCACGGTAATCGGGGCGAGACTAAAAGAACGCTTTCTCATTGGGGGCGGTACAGCACAAAAGGATCCTGGGAAAACCAGGAAAGCAGGTTTTAAATAGGGGCAGAAACCCGGCAATAACGAATTACCGGTCCCCGGGCCCCTTTAAAATTTTTAAAACACTGCTGGTGCAAAGCACGCCCTAGGGGGGGGGACAAAAAGACTCCCGGCAGGAGCGGGGCCGGGGGGGAAAGTCAAATTTTGGGGAAAACATGCGGGGGAATACGAGGCGCCGGGTCGGGCGCCCCCTCGGCAGCGGGGCACGAAGGGCGCCTGGGGGGGGGGGGGAAACCCGGGATGGGGCCCCGGGGGGCCCATCCTGACATAATTTTTATTTACTTTGAATTTAAAAACAAAAAGGGGGAAATAGTCTTATAGGGCACATGTTTTGAATCTCCCCACGTGGGAGCGAAACTTTTCCCCCCCAATTTTCCCGGTGAAATTTGCGCCTAAAGGTAGGGTCGGCCTTCCGTGTGTGAGGGCCAGTGTATTTTCCTTTATTTTGTTACCCCCCATATTATTGTTCTTTTTATATAGAGTTTTCGGTAAAACCCTTCGTGAGTTTTCATTTGATTTTGGGCCTGTACAGTTTTATTAAAATTGCATTAGAAAACCATAAAGCGCGTTTCCCCGCTTCACCATTGGTCCAAAGAACCGCACCTCTTTTAACTTAGCCAATCACAAACAGAGCTCACTCTGCATTTCTTTTCCCCATAGAACTCTATGAAAAGGTAGCTCAGCCGCTGATTGGCTAAGCTGGACGAGCCCCTCTTCCCCCCAACCAATCACAGTACTAGAATATTTCCCATAGACAGTAATAACTTTTAGGGCGCCCTTCTATCGCGCCCTTCTTTCTCCACTCAAAATAGACGCACTACATATGATTGGTGGATTCATATCTGCGCCTGGGCTCAACCAATCAGCTCTTTTCTGCCTTTTTTACTGTATTTTGAACTGTCCCGCCTTTGCATTTGATTGGTCCATACTTCTCCATAGCTTATAATGGTTCACTGTCGCTCCTATTCTGATTGGTTGGGTTCTGCCGACCAATGAGAAGAGCTTACAGAATTTTAATTACTGTATTTCCCAGCAATTCTCTATATCCCAATTCCTGATGTAGCACCGGTCTCGGCAACAAACGCGTTGTTAGGGATTTTATTTATGTATGTTTTTAGAAGGTTTCAGCTCTTTTTCAGATAATATTTTACACTTAATGAAAACTATTGTTTAAATCATACTGCATGCCGCACGGCGCTGAGAGCAGAGATTTCATTGCCCCAATTTCTCCATAGACTACAATGGGACAAAGTAGCTCGCGATCTGATTGGCCAGGATAGCCAAGCCCCCACTACTTCAACTAATCAGCTCTTTTCTGCATTTTTACTGTATTTTGAACTGTCCCGCCTTTGAATTTGATTGGTCAAAACTTCCCCATAGGTTATAATGGGTCCCTGTCGCTCCTATTCTGATTGGCCGGGAAAGCCAAGCCCCCGCTAGCTCAACCAATCAGCTCTTTTCTGTATTTTTACTGTATTTTGAACTGTCCCGCCATTGAATTTGATTGGTCAATATTTCTCCATAGGTTATAATGGGTCACTGTCGCTCCTATTCTGATTGGCTGGTTTCTGCCGACCAATAAGAAGCGCTTACAGAATTTCAATTACTGTATTTTCCGTCAATTTCAAATATCCCAATTCCCGATGTAGCGCCGGTCTAGATTTTTGGAAAGTGTTTTTTTTTGAAGGTTTGAGCTCTTTCTGATAATGTTTTACACCTAATAAAAGCGATTTTTTTTGGAATCATACTCCATGCCTCACGGAGCTGAGAGCCGAGATTTCTTTTGCGATCTTCTATGTTTCTTCTCTTGTTACGTTCTCGCTTCACTTCGCCTCATCCGGCTCATTTAGACCAGAATAAACTAGGTCTGCCTGTCGGAGCTGGCGAGCGCTGCAATGCGCCGCACTTTGCTAACCCGCGATCATACATGCCTCGGAGTTTTCGAATGCGCCGTATGCCGCCCAGAACGCCCACACCGCGCCCATTACACGCCCCTTCATGTGCGGCACATCTGAAAGTGGCGAAGGCTGCGCCTAACATCGCATCCCTGCGTCCGACAGGGGATTTGAGTCGGTGAGGCGCCGTTTTTGCCAGAAAATAGGCACAACTCCCGATCATACATGTCGCCCATAGACTTCATTGGTTTAGGTGAAACCCACATCTATCACCCATTTGGGGTATATCCTATTGATATGCCGAAAATGTCTGAGATGGGAACACTCCTTTAACTAGATGCCGACTGCCCGTTGACTATATACGTCCGGGCAGTCAACATCTACCTCGCACAGATGTTCTGAAACATTTGTGCAGAGATCGCAGCTGTACAATAATTGTGCAGCTGGCGAGTGGAGAGCAAGCCGTCAGCATTAGCCGGCTCTCCACGTCCGATCGCTAGATATGCAGAATAACAGGAAGCCTCCCGGCTTCCTGCCTCCCGGTGCCAGTGGTCACTTAACCAACGGGGCTTGGTGATTGCAGATGCTACAGAGTCTTGTCAAACGCAGATAAGCTCTGCATTATGTTCTGGTGCTCTGCATCAGCCCCAATTACAGCTGAAATCAGCAAAAAGTAAAAAAAAATGTTACATTAAAAAAAAAAACATGCAAGAAATAAAATGTTATTAAAGTTAACAGTCCAAACCACAACTTTCAGCCCTGCCTGAGGACCCTAAAACTTTACTATATATAGTTACTTTACTTTATATATATATCACCTGAATGTCTGTGACATACACGAGTTGTTTGGACAAATTCTAGAGGGAAACAAGAATGTTTTTATTCACTGATAGAAAGCAAATATATTGAAAACAGTGATGAATTGAAACAAAGCATATTATAAAGTTTCAGAACTTTTCAATATACTGTAGTTTATTTACAGAAAACTGTTAAACCCCTTTAGGCTTAGAGTCTATGTCTCACTGTTTGTGTTAAACAAACTTCCCTAGACATAATTTTATAAAAACAAGAGGAAGTACACACTATCCATTTGTGAGAATTGCTAAAGATCTGTCAGGAGCATATATTGTTCCAATCATTCACTGTATAAATGTTTATGTAGCAAAGCACATATGCTGAAGGTTAACAAAATGCCAGCACTGAGATTTGTCAGCTCATCATATTCTTCAGACAGTAATTTACATCAGTCATAATTAAAGGGGTTGATCACTACATTTTTTTTATTATTATAGCCATACTGCTGCCCATTAAAAAACAAAAAAACAAAACTTATACTCACCTCTCCCCTTATCATTGTTCCAGCTCTGAGCCCTTCTCTCGGGTCTTCTGTTCACTTCTTTTTTCTGAACAGGAATACAGTGGAGAGTGAGAACAGCACTGGAATGGAGTTGGGAAGAGGTGTTTTTTTTAGATTTAATGATCAGAAGTATAGCTATAATAATAAAAATATAAGTAGTGCACAACCTCTTTGAAATAAGAGTATATGATCAATTAAAGAAGTATAAAAATGGCCAGTACAGTATAAGCCACAGTTATCCTTTTCTGTGAACTTGTTAAAAATTGTTGCTTAGTCATATCTGGTGTCAGAAAAATTGGTGGCAAGCAAAATAAATGCTCCAGAACTGCTGGAACACTGGTGTCAAACAGAAGGCCCGATGGGCTAAATCTGGCTTGCCACCTCACTGTTCTGCCAGCAAAGGACATTCATGCTGTGCAGTACAGGACACTCACATTGGCAGTATAAGAGACTCACGCTGTGCAGCAAAGAACAATCACAATGTGCAGTATAGAACTCTCAGGCTGGGCAGTATAGAACACTTATGCTGGGCAGTATAGAACACTCATGCTGGGCAGTATGGGATACTCGAGCTGTGCAGTATAGGACACTCATGCTGGGCAGTATGGGATACTCAAGCTGTGCAGTATAGGACACTCATGCTGGGCAGTATGGGATACTCGAGCTGTGCAGTATAGGACACTCATGCTGGGCAGTATGGGATACTCGAGCTGTGCAGTATAGGACACTCATGCTGGGCAGTATGGGATACTCGAGCTGTGCAGTATAGGACACTCATGCTGGGCCGTATGGGATACTCGAGCTGTACAGTATAGGACACTCATGCTGGGCAGTATGGGATACTCGAGCTGTGCAGTATAGGACACTCATGCTGTGCAGCATAGGACACTCATGCTGTGCAGTATAAGAGGCTCCTGCTGTGCAGTACAGAGCATTCACTCTGTGCAGTATCGGACACTCGCGCTGTGCAGTATAGGATGCTCCTGCAATGCAGTATAAACCACTCACACTGTGAGTATAAGATGTTTACGCTGTGCAGTATGGGACACTCTTGCTGTGCACCCAGTCAATACCCAGTTACTTCTATCACCAGTCCGGGCCTGCTGCCTGCACTTTCAAGAAGCTTCCATCACTACGCCTCAGGCCTCTTGCTGAATTCAGTACAGTGGTGGCCAAAAGTATTGGCACCCCTGCAATTCTGTCAGATAATACTCAGTTTCTTCCTGAAAATGATTGCAATCACAAATTCTTTGGTATTAATATATTCATTTATTTTGCTTGCAATGAAAAAACACAAAAGAGAATGAAACAAAAATCAAATCATTGATCATTTCACCCAAAACTTCAAAAAATGGGCCGGACAAAAGTATTGGCACCCTCAGCCTAATACTTGGTAGCACAACCTTTAGCCAAAATAACTGTGAACAACCGCTTCCAGTAACCATCAATGAGTTTCTTACAATGCTCTGCTGGAATTTTAGACCATTCTTCTTTGGCAAACTGCTCCAGGTCCATGAGATTTGAAGGGTGGCTTCTCCAAACTGCCATTTTGAGATCTCTCCACAGGTGTTCTATGGGATTCAGGTCTGGACTCATTGCTGGCCACTTTAGAAGTCTCCAGTGCTTTCTCTCAAACCATTTTCTAGTGCTTTTTGAAGTATGTTTTGGGTTATTGTCCTGCTGGAAGACCCATGACCTCTGAGGGAGACCTAGCTGTCTCACACTGGGCCCTACATTATGCTGCAAAATTTGTTGGTAGTCTTCAGACATCATAATGCCATGAACAAGGTCAAGCAGTCCAGTGCCAGAGGCAGCAAAGCCTCCCCAAAACATCAGAGAACCTCCGCCATGTTTGACTGTAGGGACCGTGTTCTTTTCTTTGAATGCCTGTTTTTTTTCCTGTAAACTCTATGTTGATACCTTTTCCCAAAAAGCTCTACTTTTGTCTCATCCGACCAGAGAACATTCTTCCAAAACGTTTTAGGCTTTCTCAGGTAAGTTTGGGCAAACTCCAGCCTGGCTTTTTTATGTCTCAGGGTAAGAAGTGGGGTCTTCCTGGGTATCCTACCATACAGTCCCTTTTCATTCAGACTACTGACGGATAGTATGGGTTGACACTGTTGTACCCTCGGACTGCAGGGCAGCTTGAACTTGTTTGGATGTTAGTCGATGTTCTTTATCCACCATCCGCACAATCTTGCGTTGAAATCTCTCATCAATTTTTCTTTTCCATCCACATCTAGGGAGGTTAGCCACAGTGCCATGGGCTTTAAACTTCTTGACACTGCGCACAGTAGACACAGGAACATTCAGCTCTTTGGAGATGGACTTGTAGCCTTGAGATTGCTCAGGCTTCCTCACAATTTGGATTCTCAAGTCCTCAGACAGTTCTTTGGTCTTCTTTCTTTTCTCCATGCTCAATGTGGTCCACACAAGGACACAGGACAGAGGTTGAGTCAACTTTAATCCATGTCAACTGGCTGCAAGTGTGATTTAGTTGTTGCCAACACCTGTTAGGTCCCACAGGTAAGTTACACAAATTAGAGAAGCATCACATGATTTTTCTAACAGTGGCAATACTTTTGTCCACCCCCTTTTTATGTTTGGTGTGGAATTATATCCAATTTGGCTTTATGACAATTCTTTTTGTGGTTTCCATTGAAGACAAATTAAATGAAGATAATACCAAAGAATTTGTGATTGCAATCATTTTCAGGAAGAAACTGAGTATTATCTGACAGAATTGCAGGGGTGCCAATACTTTTGGCCACCACTGTAGCTGCTTCCCGGACCGGTACCTCCTCCCGGATCTCCTGCCTGCCTCTGAAAGTGGGGTCCTTTCTCCGGCCTCTCCAAGTTTTCTGCTTTAACAATCTGGAATTATGTACATGTTCACCTGAACATTGGACATCTGAAACAAAAGATATAGGAATCGCCCTCCCCTCATGGCCATTCCTTGTCTGAGGGACATGCTTCTCTCTCCTCTCACTGTCTCTCCGTCTAACTCTGGGTTCTCACTGCCCTGCAGATTCTCTGAGCTAAGCAGCTGGACCCCCTCTCTCTTAGCCCAACTCCTTCCCCAGAGCTCTCTAATTGGCTGACCAGTTCCTCTGTTTCTCCTTACACAGGCCCAAAACTGCCTGCCTGCAACTGTTAACTCTTCACCTGCCATAACCAGGCCATCTCTCTCCCTGGTTTCCCATGGCAACCTACTATATAAGTAACTCCAAACCAGTATTGAACACTCATGCTGTGCAGTATTGAAGGCTCAAGCTGTGCAGCATGGGACACTCATGCTGGGCAGTATAGAACACTCACATTGTGCAATATAGAACACTCACGTTGTGCACTATGGAACACTCAGACTGTGCAGTTTTGGACACTCACACTGTGCAGTATAAAACACTCATGCTGGGCAGTATAAAACACTCATGCTGGGCAGTATAGTAGACTCATACTTTGCAGTAGAGAACACTCATGCTTTACAGTAGAGAACACTCATGCTTTGCAATATAGAACACTCATGCTGGGCAGTATAGAACACTCATGTTGGGCAGTTTTTGACACTCAAGCTGGGCAGTTTTTGACACTCAGTCTGAGCAGTTTTGGACACTCACACTGTGCAGTATAAAACACTCATGCTGTGCAGTAGAGAACACTCATACTGGGCAGTATAGAACACTTGTGCCATGCAGTATAGAACATTCATGCTGTGCAGTTTTGGGCACTCACACTGTGCAGCAAAATCTCTCACACTGTGCAGCATAAAACACTCATGCTTGGCAGTATAGAACACTCATTTAGTGCAGTATAGAACACACACTGTGCAGTATAAAACACTCATGCTGGGCAGGATAGAACACTTGTGCTGTGCAGTATAGGAAGCTCATGCTGCGCAGCATGGGGCATTTATGCTGTCCAGTATAGGACACTCACGCTGTGCAGTATAGAACACTCATGCTGTGCATTATAGGAGGCTCATGCTGTGCGGTGGAGATGATTTGTGTTGCCCATTTTACAGCTACTCCACATGACTCTTGCTTTCTGCATCTCTTTCTCTGTCTTTTGTCCTGAAAAGCAGCCCAAGCCTACTATTCTCATTGGCCCACCATGACCAAGGGCTCACCAGGAGTTTTTCCTGCTCAAGTTGACCCATACCTGAGCCATGTCAGGCTAAATTCAAACAATAATTGAAATGTTTATTACGGTATGGAGTTATTGCTGCACAACAGGGTCATACCAGATCCTAAACGCAAATGTTCACATTGTGAGATCTGATTGATTTCCACAAGAAATAAAACTCCAAGTCTACTCTTTTTGAATAATTTTGATTTGGTTCATATTATTTAGTTTTGGTACTTATCTGACAGTCGAAAGTAGTTTTAAGTCAAATTTATTAAGAATTATAGAAAATTCTGAAAGGTTCACAAACTTATTCAGTAAAGACTGTAATATGAACTGATAATGGTAATTCGGGCGACGGATCATGTTGCATGAAGTATACATACATGTATTTGTCAGAAAGAAATATGACACATCAGCAGCAATAGATGTATGAGATTATTAAAGAACTCTAACAAATCACTAAAATGACAAAACATCTTTCTGCCTGGAAATTAATCTGGGGTACAGATTTTAAATCTAGAATGTATGTCAATTCATGCTGCCGATAATTAAGAAATATGTCATCAAAAATTCACAAAACAACACCTGCAATGTATCGTGTTTCTTCAAAAATAAAAACCCACCTAAGACCTAAAATAAACCTAGCTGGATTTAGAGTAAGGTTTGAAATAGATAAAGTGACTACCTACCAAAAAATCAATCCTTAGTTACACCAGAAAATAATGCCCTAATTATCAAAAGAAAATTAAATACTAATAAAGTTCTATAATACAATTACAATATTAAAATAAATAAATTAAATAAAATTAACTAAATACCTTGAGTCCCAAGTTCACCTGTAAATTCCCCGCATCCTAGTACCAACAGCAGAGGTTTTTGGACATAAGATTCCGTCACTGCTCTTCTTAAATGCCCTCCCTGCCGGGCCACCCGTGTGAATTACCGGCAACCTATGCCTGAAGTACTACGGTACAGTGTTGAGCTCCGGGTAAGCTCCCCATCTAAGTGACCAGTAAGAGCCCTGAGTGTAGTGCCTTATCAAGGCCTACCTCCGTCACATGGTAGCTGGTATAAGGTGTGTACTATTCCCCTTGGCTGCTCGTTCAAATTTAGGCCACAGCTCCAGGTGGGAGTAGCTCCAAAATTTCTGGGTCAGATTATTTAATTGCCCTACTATGGTCAATCCAGGTCTCCTCCTGTGACAAAACATTGAAGCATTCTGGGGTCCATAGTAAAGGCCGACATCCCTCTAGTGTCCATTCAGCGCATTTAGTGTTTAACTTGTGGCCCAATTCAAACACCTGACAGAAACTTTCGGGCCTACACCTGGCCAGAAGAAAGTAAAACAGCAAGCTTACATATTGAAAAAGAGCACCCATAGTGAGAGAATAGTACGCTCAACATCACACCAGCTATCGGGTTTCTCTAAAAATAAACCCTACCTGATAGTAAGCCTTAGCTAGTTTTTTTTTTTGTCTTTTTTTTTGTCTTTTTTTTTGGGGGGGGGGGGATTTTATATTAACCTTGTCATATTTCTTGAAGAAACAACAGTAAGATATAAAATTGTTTAGGATTTTGCTGCTGATTTTGAATGCATTGAATGCATTATCATAATCCCTAATCAAAATTTTAAGCGACAAATTTGCACCAAAATTCCCACAATGTGGGTTTTTTGCCTCAGATTTACTTTCACAAATGCTGGGGATTTACCTCTGCGGTTTTCCTGTCCCATATTCAGGTGCCCCAAGAGTTCATAATGTATTGCAGTTGTGGCTGAAATATACCATAACTAATCTACGTGTTAAACTATGACTTAAATTCAATATCACAGTAGTATTAAATGTAGTACAATAAAAGTTTCAAAGTATCCAAACATGTCACTGTAGAAAGATATATAGCATATGGCTGTCATTGTAAAAATCAAGTCTTAATTATAGGTGCTATTGCTTTAGTACTGTTCTGATACTTTGCAGGAATTTGGTCTACCCAAGGTCTTCAAGCTCAAGTGAAATCCATGAAGACACCTTGCACTGATCCATGCTTTCATATTTTTCTTGTCCTCATTCATTTTTTCATTCATTGACAGTCTTTGATGTATGGTAATTATAAATGTGTAGAATCAGTGTAATTATCTTTGATCATTGAGTAAGAATAACAGATATCATAATTCGTTTGGGTGACATGTGCCTACGATAGTAAATATTTTACAGACCTTAATCCTCTGCACACTTTCTCCAGTGTCCCCATATTTCGTCTTAGCTCTTCAATTTTATGTTGAATAATATATTCCATGCTGTAACAAAATAGAACTGTGCTAATTTTATTAATCATCTATCTTCTAACACCCAATATTCGAGACAGTAATGGAATTCTTTTGCTGATCCTATAGAATATACATGTAGACGATGTTTGAAGATTCTAGAGTATAAGATAAAATAGCATAAAGCCTAAAGTAGAAAGACTCGGAGAATCTTAAAACCATCTTGCTTAATAGGTTGTAAGAAGAAGTTATTTCATTGCAATGAGACTCTATGCTTTTTCCTCACAATGAGTATAAGTGTAAATACCACACATGACTGACGATGATATGACAGAAAGAGGTAAAGACACCAGAATAAACATCTAGTAGTGGACATACAACAACATAACAACGAACTAATGGTAACTACTACAATTTCTTAGAAACAACACAAAGTTAAACGGTATCAGAGCAAAACAGGTGAAGACAAGCAACGGAATATTAGACTTGAGGAGCCTCATCGACCATCTCAGAAATGTATATCTTTATGATGTTAAGAATTGCACGCTAACACTTACAAACAGATGATTTTATGCTACATATTTTCTTGCGGAAAACAGCTGTTTTAGAGAGGAAAACAAAGCCCTAACTAGGAGTTGAAGACCATGAAAAGCTATGCGGAAAATAGTATCAATGTCATAGGAAACGCAGAATTCATGATAGATACAAACAAGTTGAAGAAAGATTTAGCTGCAAGCCTCCTTGGCGATGAGCACAAAATAGGTGAGCCACTTAATATGGCGTGTATTCTGCGTTATTTTCTACACCCATAAAAAATGCCCCTAAAAATGAGCTTAAATGCGAGGAACATGCCACCTCAGCCCAACACGCATTTATTACTAGTCTAGGATAAGTACTCATTAATTGCAACGAAAATCTATGTTTAACCTTGAAGATGGCCACCATTGACGAACGTTGGCGTGTCTAAGGTACAGTAAAGCTGAAAGTTGCATTCCATTGGGTACCACCATTGAAGGTTTATTCTTCGGGTGAATCCACCATTGGAGTATTATTCATGGTGTATAACCATTCATGAAGCGTGAGTTCCTTAGGGTACCAACCCAATGTGGAGTTTTAATCAATGGGTATAACTCACCATAGGAGATTAGGAATCTGGGTATAACTCACCAGGTGGAGTGGATATCTTGGGTACCAACCAGTGGAGTTGATTCTTGGTGTAAACCACCAGTGGAGATCATAATCTTGAGTGCCCACCAGTGGAGTTCATTCTTGGGTACCCCCAGTGAGAGTGATACAGTGTCCTTACAGCTTGAGTAGATATCTGGCTCATCCCCAGTAGGACGTATAGACATACCATGACGGCCCACCAGAGAGTTTATTCTTCTGATTTGACCTCCAGGGGAAGTTGATTTAGGTGTGGCCACTGGTGGAAGTTAGATATTTTAATATGGCTCACCAGTGGAGTTAATTCTTGGGACCACTGCACATATTGCACACGCCTCCTATGCTCTTCTGATTATTCCCATAAAATCAGCACCCAGGAGGCCTACAATACTCTAGTGGTCCATCTTGCCCAGGAGGCTACCAAGGGTTTGTAGAACTTAGTGACAGTCCCTGATAGCGATCCCTTGCAGTCTCCGACAATTACGAAACTAAAGGGTACATAAAATGTTTGAGGGGGCTTTCTTTTATGTAGGTACTTTTGGATATACACAGGTTTCTTCCCACCACACACTCCCCCTTTTTAAGTACAATAATTGCATGCTATGACCTCTATAAAGGTGCAATGAAAAAATATATAATAACTCATCGCTTACTAGGTAACTGGACCTCGTTGATTCTAGGGATTGTCATCTACGTGCCAGTTACTCTGCCTAGGGTCTGATCTGTTTTCTTCTGGTTTACTCCACACCTATCCGTCACGCACATGTAGAGACTTGAGTAACACATTTGTTCAGGGGGCGGTACAAGTCATTTTCAGGAGCCATATTTACTTAAAACATGCATACTGTATGTAGAATTAAGGCTTTGTTCACCTTAGCATTGTGGCTTCTGTCAGAACTGTCAAATCATGGCACCCAACAGACCCCATCAATTTATGAGAGACAGAGTTGTCAGTCGTTTGGACAGAAAAAAAAACTATACAATGTATTGCTATTTATTGGTCTAAATCAATGAAATCTGCGATTGAGGCTCTGATGCAGATGTGAACAGAGCCTAAGATAATCCTACAAAAAGAAAAAAAAGAGTAGCAGACCATTTCTTGTTAATAATAATGCCTCATGTAGCTGCATTGATATGCGGCAGCCCAGTAATCAATGCTGATTGAGGTTTTGTAAGGGGCAGAGCCCTTCTCAGACTTATGTCTATGGATCTGCTGTATTATTTTATGACGCCTATTAGTCAACTCAAGTGGAACACATTTTTTGTGCTTCTTGTGCTAATAAAATAGTGGATTCATTATACAGGTAACAGAATCACTTTAAAGGACCACACCAGTTTTTTTCCCCTTAGTTCATTCAAAATTGTTGTTATGTACACTGTAGTGCCAGTAGTTTAGCTAAGCTGCATACAGGATTTCTGGCTGATACAACCGTATGTGCTAAGTCACATGACCTGCACTCTGATTAGCTGAAAGACACTGTGCATCATAAGAAGGTACAAGAAATCCAGCTCTGTGCATTCCTATGAGTCTGACTTTAAATTTCCTATAGGAATGCCTAGAGGAATTAACGAACGGGTCACACAATCAGGTCGTGTGTGTCTGCAACTTAGGGCTTGTCCATACGGCTGAATGGGCACTGATATCACCGTAACTGCGGCCGTATTTCTTGCGCTGGCAGTACGGCGCTGAAAACCGTCCCTAGCCATACGCGTAATCCAGAGTTCTCATAGAGAATCTATGGATTACTCCTCCTCTCCTCCCCGCTCGGGCCGAATACTCCGCGGGGGTAAGAAAGTGACATGCACTTATTTACCGTGTGTACGGCCGAGAATAATTACTGACCTATGGAGCCGGCGAGCTGCCGGCCCCCCGCCCCGCCCCGTTGCACAGCAGCCGGCGTAATTGCGGGGCGAAATCCGTCCCCGCAATTATGTTGGCACTAAACTGTGTGAACTAGTACTTAGAGTTCAGTGGTAGCAATGAGAATCATGTATGCAGCTGCAGCACAATGACTGGCACTACTGTGTACCTAGAAACAATTTCTAATAAACTAAAGCAAAAAGGAAAAAAATTTAAATTAAAATATTAACAATATACAATAAGTAGCTCATAATTTTGTTAAGCCGGAATGTGCAGATACAAATAGAAACTCAGAGATTGTGCATTACAAGGTTAGTTTAGACCCATCTATACATGTTTTAGAAATCTAGTTGAAATAATATACTCTATCTGGTTATATCCTGCATTTGTACTTGCTAAGTGGTAAAAACAACCCTGTGTTTTAGGTTTGATTGTATTCTTGTGCATTTGCCTTAAAACAAGACAGACAATTAGTTTTTTCCTGCAGCTCTTAGTGGGCAACCACAATATTATTACAATATAACAAAGTAATAGTAGCCTTGGCTTCCTGCCACTTTATGCTGTAGGGTGTGATACTGGATATGTACAGAAACCCATATTGTTTAGTTTCATAACAGACAAGTCATAATAGGCAGTGTTATCATATAAAGCGATGAAGAAAGTGGGTAGAGTAAGTAGCTCATGCATCCATATTTATCTAACATCTATTGAACTATCTATATCATCTATTGGTCTATCTATTTATACAATCTATTGGTCTATTTATCAATCATCTATTAATTAATCTATTATCTATCATCTACTGATCTGTCTATAATTTTTTTTATCTATCTGTATCATCTACTGGTCTATCTATCTCATCTATCTATCTCATCTATCTATCTATCTATCTATCTATCTATCTATCATCTCCTATCTATGTGGAGAGCTTGAATGTATGGAATGAGATCATCTTTCTATTTGCTATAGTGTTTCAGGCTTGGATAAACGATACATTTAACATTTTGAAATTAGACACAGAGCCTTAAAGGGGTTGTCTCAATACATTGATTCATCTTACCTCAGTCCTGATTTTCTTTGGTTTCAGTTATTGAATTCAGGGGCGTGTTTACATGGGCTTCCACTATGGCTTGCAGTAGAAGCGCAGGTCCTGTAGCTATAAAAACCAGATGCTGTCAGCCTAATCATTAGAGAACACACAGGTCTGTACTAAATGCGACCTGAGAGCTGTTGCCGTCCATACATATAGGGGATATCTCAGAATAGGTAGGACACTGTTAATTGACACATATTTCAAATTTAACTTACGTATCTATGCAAAGATCTTTAACATAAAAAGCAATCCTTGTAGTGAGACAACCCCTTTAACCTTTTCTTATTGGAACAGTAGTTGTATGTAATTTTTGTAGGCAGATATGAAGCAGCCCTTAAAATCTGATCTTTTATATCTGTTACAGTAATAGTACAAATTTTTATCCTTGTCTACAGGAAAAAGAAATACAGAAATAAATTGTCAAATACTTATGGATTAATTTCCAATGAAACATTACTTTGTAGTGTTCTTATCTGTCAGTGAGCCCATCTATATAGTTACTGCATTTTTATTCATAGTTTACCTTCAACGGACCTACCAAAAATCATATTGTATTGGGCACAACCCGAGAAGTTATTAACATTCCCACTTTCCATCATCTTCTCTATTGGATCAATGTTCAAAACACCATGAAATATTTAAGAATAGAGAATATACATACTGGTGAATGGATGATTGCATTAATCTTCAGGGAAAATAGGATAGCTTAAGCCATGCTTGTTACATTACATATTATAATAATCATAAATTCATAAATCCTATGGTCTGAGATTATTAAATATCAGAAAAACAATAAGGACTGACTCACTGTGCTAAATGGTAGTGTACATGTATAAACAATAAAAAAAGAAGATCTGCAATCTAATTTTACCTGTAGTGGACAAACACATCCATATACAATCTAATGGTGTAAGGTGACCGTATGAGAATGTCTCCTGATGACTTCTTTTAAGGGAAACAAGAATCAGACATATCTTACTGTAACCCATCCAAGCCTTTGTTTTCCAAATGAGAACTTCAGTAGAGGAATATGGTAGCTGCTTATCCTATTCCTGTTGAAACAACATACACATTTGTTCTAAAACATGTTGTTTGACGAGTTGGAGAACATAGGTAAAAGGGTTGTCTCACTACATTGATTCAGCTTACCTCCGTCCTGTTCTATGGTATTCATTTTATTCAGGGGCGTAGTATACTGTCTTCCACTAGGCTGCAGTAGAAGCCAGCTCTGAGCTATAGTAACCAGTGCCAGGCAGCCTATCAGGATAGATCAAACAGGTTCCGGCAGTTATAGTGACCTGAACGGAGCGTGCACCCATACAAGAGTTGATAACTAGAAAAATTAGGGACAAATGTTAAATGGGACACATTGCAGAAGTACATTTTTTGTAATATCCTTTAAGCATAAAAAGCAATCCTTGTAGTGAGACAACCCCTTTAATAAGTACATGAACAAATATTCTGCCAGCATATCATATGTCTGACTAGTTTATTAGCATGGTTTTAGAGTTTAGTAGGAAAAAAATAAAATATGTAAAAAAATTTTTTAAAGGGCACAAAGCTGGAGCCCAAAAAAGCCTTTTTTCCTTAAAAAGGGTAAAAGAACCCAAAAAAATTTAAACATATAAATAGTAAAAAATTAAAAAAAAAAAAGGGGGGGCCCCTTTTAAAAAAAAAGGAAATGGGGGAGATACTGGGGAGGGCAATAAGGAAGAAAGCAAAACTAAAAAACCCAATTTCTTTTCCACTGTTTTAATTTACCGAGGAGGATGGGGTTTTCCCTGTTTTGGGGCAAAGGGAGGAGGAAAAATTTCCGGAAAAATTCCCCCTTAAGAATTTAAAAATAGACAAATCCCGAGGCCCGGGGGGGTTTAATAAAACCCCGTGCCCAAAGGGGAAATTTAAGTAATGTGATAAAAGGGCCCCCTATTTTTAAATTATTTATGGATGTATAATAACTGGGAAATTCCCAAAAACGGCGAAAAGCAAATTTTTGGGCCCAAAAATATTCAAAAAGAGGTAAAAAAAACCTGGAAACATAGGGGGTAAGCTTAACCTCGGGTTGTGGGAAAAATGTTTGAAGTTTTTCCTAAAGGGGAATGCTACCCGGGAAACTATCCACTGAAAATAAAATGATAAACCCCGTTCCACCCGGGTTTTATAAAGGGTTCGGTATGCCCCAGACTAATTTTAAATAGCTTCTATGGGGGGGTTGAGTTCTAGACTGGATCGGGGTGGGGGCACAAAAATGTCATATTTTTTGGGTTTTTTCTAAAGATTTGATATTTGTTCCCCCTTTAAAAGGTTTTGGTAAAAAAAAATGGGGAATCCCTTGGGACGGGGGGGAAAAAATTTTTGGAAAAAGGGGTGGGAAAAATTTTGGTCATGATAGAAAAAAAAAGGGTAGAAATTTAAAAAACGGTACAAAACCCCTAACTGGTTTTCCCTTTTAACTAGTGGGGTACCACAGGGCCCCCGTAATTGGGGCCCTTTCCTCTTTTTTTTTTTATAAATATCTTACACAGGGTTTACAATTTAAAAATATCGATTTTTGCAGATGAACAAAGGGGCTCTTTTAAAAGAATCAAAAAATTGGGGAAAGTGTTATTAAAAGGGATTGGATGGGTTTTGTGGGAAGAGGTTTAAAAACAGATAAATGCAAGGTTAGACATGGGGGGGAAAATTTCCCAATGACATGATTACAGTTAAAGGGAAAAAACCACGGGTTTTAAAAGTGACATGGAAAGGGATTTGGAAACCCCCGGGGGAAAACGGGAAACCTTAACTTTTGCACCATGTAAAAGGCAGCGCTGAAAAAGGAAAATTTTGGACAGGGGTTTTTTATTAAAAGGGGAAATTAGATAAACTTTGAGGGGAAACCCATTATTCCCCCAAACTATACAAGTAAACGGGGTTAGCCCACACATGGAATATTTTTGGCCCAGTTTTGGGCCCCCAGTGCAAAGGAAAGACATTTTTAGAGCTTAACAGGAAAAAAGGCGGGCAAAAAAATTTAATAAAAGGGAATGGGGGGTTTCCCAATACCCAGAAAGTTTTAAGAAAGGTTTTGGGTTATTTAGTTTAGAGAAAAGACGGTTTTGGGGGGGCATAATAAATATTTTAAATTTTTTAAAGGGGCCCAATATCCGCGGGGACTATTCCCCCATCAAACTTTTGCTGATTTTCCTCTTGAAATTTATTCCTTGGTATAAAAAAGACTGCACACCCCTCCACCTTCTGCCCTCCATTCCCTGTTTTTTGTGTTGTTTTTTAAATTTCTTGCTTCTTCAGTTAAAATTAGTTTCCCTTTCCTTCCCCCCCCCCTTTTAATTAGCTGCCCGGGATCCCCCCCCCTCTTGTTTGCTTTTGTGACCGGATTGGGTTTTTTGTTTTCATTTAAAATTAGTCCCTGTATCGTCATATCGGCCTTGGCCCATGCCCTGGCCAATTGTTCAAAGTACGGCCATTTTCAATTTTGGGAAATAGGGGAATTTAAAAAACCCGGAAATTTAAACAAGGATTGACAAAAGGAAAACAGCTTTTTAAGCTTTTCTTTTTCCCACTTAAAAGGGGCCACAGCCTCCCACAGTCACTCCCCATGTTTTTTTCCCTGCCCCTCCATCTTCTACACCCCTTTTTTCTTAAACAAATTGTTTAAACCCCCATACCCCTTTGCGGGGAAAATGAAAATGTTTTTCCCCCCCAAAATTTTTACCCTTCACTTGTCTGCCCCCAACTTTTTCCCCTTTTTAAACATCCCTTCCTCAAAAAAGCCCCAAACCCTTTCTTTGTCTTTCTTACTCCCCATTTAAACCTCCCCCGCTCTCCTCCCGCTGGGGGCCCATACCCCAACAAAAATCCAGGGCCCCAAAAAGCACATTCCAACTATTTGCTTTTAAACGGGGAAACCCAACCCATTTCTGAAAAACCTTTTAACCCTGCAAACTTAAAAAACCTTTTCCCCTTTGTGCCCCCTTCCCCTAATTTATCTTTTGGAGCTCTCTGGAATGCAGGGTTTTCTGTATGCAACAACCCTTCCTACATCTTTAACCCTCTTTTTATAAACGAAACTTATCCTTTTTTTCGGAAGGGAAACCGGCTGGCCCCCCTCTGAAAACTTTTCCCCCCCTGCTGCTCTTTTCCTTTTTGGTTTGGCCTCCCCATTTTAAACCCATTTCCCCGCCCTGGAAACCCAAGCATGGGGGGAAAGGTTTGGCCTTCAAACTGTCAGCCCACCTGTTCCTTCGCCCCCCCCCCGCCTTTAAACCTTTTCCCTTTCCAACCTCCCCCCTTTGGGGTGCACTCTGTCCGTTTTATCCCCCCCCGTTTCCCAAGTGGCAGTCGTCACCGACCCCCAGGCCCTCCCCACCCCCTTCCTTGACATTCCCCTCCTGGCTTCCCCATTTTCTTTCCACTGTTTCCCCCCAACAATCTTTAAGGGGAGACTTTAACCCCCCCTTCACAAAACCCCACCCCGCTGCCACAAAACTCCTCTCATCTCCTTTTTCCTTTGGGCCCTTCTCCCAATGGACCTTGGAGCCACTAAATAAAATGGACAAATCGGGCCCTCGTCCTCCCCCTTCTTTTCCCCATCTAATTTCTCAAATTTCCCCCAAAAAACCAATCTAAACCAAAACCCGGGTTCCCTTTTCCCTCCCCAAATTACCCCACCTGCTCCCCTTCACCCCAAAGTACACCCCCCCCGGGAAACCTTAAAAAAACAAACCCCTCGCACTCTTCGGACTCTCTTGTATCTCTCTTTTACCTTTCCTTGTTAGACGCCCAAAACCACAGCCACCGCTTTTTAAAAACCAAAAAAACCCCAAAATACCTTCACCTTTTTGGATTTGGGTCGCTCTTCTCACACCCCAACAAAACCCCCAAAAAAACAAAAAGCCAACCCTGGCCCACAGACTCTCCCAAACGCTAGGGTGTTTTCCGAATTGCCGAACCCCCACTGGAAAAAAACCCCCTCCCCCAAACCACTTTCCCCCTCTTTCCAATTTTTAATTCCCTTTTTTTAAAATTTTAAATGCCAAATCGGCTCACCCAAACGGGTTTTATTTTCTCCAGGGTCATTTCCTGCACCGGGCCACCCCCCCCGCCCAACTATTCAAAACCCTTTTAAACTCGTTTCCTTCCGTCCCCCGGGGCCCCCCCGGGCCCCCAAACCTCCTTTAAGGGGAATGACTTTGCCACCCACTTTCTAAACAGCCCAACCTCTTTAGAGAAAGAAATTCACCCACTGTCCCCAAACCCACTTCATGGGGCACAGCCCCACCCCCCCCAGCCGCTCTTTACCCCCCAAAAATTTCCCCAACACCACCCCCTTTGGGCACTTCCCCCTAACTTGGGCCTTCCCCCGGCACTCTTTACATGCTCTCCTCTCACTCCCCAAATTCCAAACTAAATACCTGTAACCTTACCCCACCCCAACCCCCACCTATCCCCCCTCACCCTGTTTTTAAACCCCCCACTTTTCGACCCATCCTTAAACCTTTTAAATTTAACCTCTGGCATCGCCCCTTTTAAACCCATTTAAGCATCCCAACCATCAAAACCCTTTTTCTGAAAAAAAACCTTTCTCTTGACCCCTTCCCCCCTTGCCCAAACATCCGCCCCATCTAAATGCTTCCATTTCTTCAAAAACCCGGGGAAAAAATTTGTCTCCCCCTTTAAACTTTCCTCCTTTGTCCTCCAACTCTTTTTTTGGGACCACTCCAATTTTTTTCCCGTTTCCCATCACTCTACAAAAACCCCCCCTCCCAAAGTCACAATGACCTATTAACCGAAAAAGCCTAAAGGCACTACTTTTTCCCTTTTTCCTTTTAAGACCGTCCCCCCGGCCTTTACACGGGTTCGAAAATTCACTCCCTCATAAAAATCCCTTCTCCCCCCAAGCTTCACGGATTTCGGGCCCTTTTTTGGGATCCCCTATACCTAACTGTTTGGGACTTTCATTTTTCTCTCACTCCCCGAAACCCACCTCCCCCCATCGCCCTTCTTTTTGGGTTGTCCCCCAGGGGTCAGCCCCCGGGGCCCACAAAACTATTTTCTCGTTTCAAACACTCTTGGTCTGGGTCCCTCTTAGCATCCCCCAATGGTTTTTCCAGTACTACTTTTTGGGTTTTGAGGACCCCCAACCCCAAACTTTCCCCGGTCCTGTTTTTCCCCCTCTTATCCCCCCGGGATCCAACTCCCTTTTTTCCCATTTTCCTCCTTTTTCTCCTCCCTTTCTTCTAAAATTTAAATGTAGGGGAAAATGAATTCTTTTACCCTTCCCTCCCCCCCGTCCCCCTCCATCCCTCCACCTAAAGGGTCTCTATTTTGCCCAAGGGCTCTAAAATCTACCTTTGGCCGCAAGTCCGCTCCCTTTGGGGGATAAATTTCCTTCAAACCAACACCCAAAAACCCTCACCTCAACCTCCCGCCCCACCTGAAAAAACACTCTCCCCCGGGCCTCTTTCCCTTTTAACCCTTCACTAAAAAAAGGGTTGGTTTCCCTCCCCTTGGTCATTCTCCCCCCTTCCGACTCCCGAAAAACACCCTTTCTCTGGGGGCCCCCCCCTTCCACTCCCCTCCCCCACCAACCATTCTCCTCTGCTGCCCTTTTTCCACCTTCTCCTCGTTTACCCCCTCTGCCTCTCCCCTCTGCCAATCCCACACGGCTTCCCATTCCCCACCCGGAAATTTAATTTTCAATTTAAAGGGCCCCTTGCCCTAAAAAGGCTCTCCAAAACCCCTCTCCCCCCCAAATCATCTCTGCTCTAATCTCCGGGAAAACTCCCCCTAACGAAACCCTCCTTTTCCTTTTCGGGCCCTTTTTCCCCCCCTTCTCCTTTGTCCCCTCCTCAAAAACCCGTCTCCAAAAATTTCTTTCGTCCCTCCCCCTTTCTCGGGAAATTTTGCTCCCACCAAACCCCCAGACTCTCCCCAACTTTCAAAACCCTTTCAAAAGAAAATCTGAAAAAACCCCCCTCTTCAGGTTTGCCTAGGGCCCTTTAAATAACATTTTTTTCCCCCCACTTCACAACCCCCCCGAACTTGTTGCCCCTCCCTTCGTCTTTTTCCCCCCTTCCTTGTAATTGTAAGCTTCAGGGCAGGGCCCCCCTCCCCCATTTAAACCTTTTTGTTAGTCAAGATTGTCAAAAACTGTAAAAGTTTGACTTATTTTATGTTTTAAACCCCCCGAATTACAGCGCCATGGAATTAATGGCGTTTAAAAAAATAAATAAAAATTAAAAAAAAAAATTTAATTTTGGATCCGTTTAAAGTTTTTTTTATCCCCGGCCTGTTTCTAGAAAAAGGGGGGCACCCCTCTAACCCATAGAGGAAAGAAATTTTCTACAAAAAACTTTGAAAGGGATTCTTTTACTGAAAGCGTGAAAACTAGGGAAAATTTCTCTCCGGGGGGACGGGTTCATGGTAATTTCAAAAAAACCAAAGTTAAAGGGGGCTTGGATGCTTTTCTGGAGTGTAAAAAAAAAACCAAGTCGGGTTTTGGGCCCAGAAAACTTTTAAAAGCTATTTTCTCGATGTAAATGAGCTTAATTTCCCAAAACAAAGGCGAAATTATATGGGCTTTGCCCAACATTGTAATGTGCCTAAAAAGACGCATTACATATAGTAGCAATGATACGCTGTGCACCTCCATAACACAATGCGCCTATTGAGGCACATAATATACACTGGTAATGATACGCTCTGCACCTCAATTGCGCAATGCACCCTTTTAGGCGGTTTTTATGCGCATTAAGTTTACTATGCCAGGTATACCAGACGCCAGATTTTTGAGAGGATTGTACTTTCTGGCGCTCTTTACACTGATTAAACGCACCTAAAAACTGCTGCGGCGACGCCAGTTTTTGGACATGTTGCCCTTAAAGGGGTTGTCTCGCTACAATGATTGGGTTTTAATTAAAAGATCTTTAAAAAACAAGCAGCTTTGCAATATATGTTTATTACAAATGTCCTATGATTTTGAGTTATCCCTGGTAGTAGGAGTGAAATCACTTCTCAAATTACTATAGCCACTGACCTGTTGATTTTTATCTCACTGGCTGTCAGTGCTGGTGACTCATCAGCTTCTCAATACAGGTCTGAGCACAGAGCCCCTCCCGCACAGTATGTGATGCTTCTGTAGGGAAGGGAGGGGGAGGGCTCTACTCCCCATGTGTAGCTGTGCTGCCTGGATTAACCCTGTGTGTGCCTGTTCCCTCCTGCTCTCTACACAGATTGAGGAGAGAAGAGGTGAGGCTGATCTGTGGTCAGTAGGGTGTGACAGCAGTGAAGTGTGTTACAAAAATCATGATGTGTCTGGGGAGTTTTGACTATACTAATAGAACAGATCAGGGGGGCATGTGAACGGTTCATATCCCTCCCTGCTCTGCTGTATTAGTGACACATCGTGATTATAGTAACACACTTCACAGCTGCCCTGTTGGTTCTGACAGGGTTTGTTTTGTTGTTGCTTGAGATGTCCTGAAGATTTGTATGCTAAGCAGGGGGTATAGGAACCTTTAATCCCCCCCTGCTCTGCTATTAGCATACACAGCTTCACAGACCTCTCCACACTCATAGATCAGCCCTCTCCCTGCTGTCTCCTGACTCTGTGGAGAGGAGCAGCAAGAGCTCGGCCACAGTGCGACTGATCAAGCAGTGAGCAGCAGATCTAGGCAGGCATACACAGGGTTAACTCTGGCAGCAAACCCCCTCGCCCCCTCCCTGCTGTATAGAAGTTACTGCAGTCGGAGGAGGAGAGCTGTCTGTGTGCTGAGGGGAGGGGGAAAGGAAGGAGGGAAAGAGGGGAGACAAGAAGCACGCCCCTGAATTCAAAAATCCTATGGTGCCAGACACACTGAGGTAGGCTGAAAACCTATAGTGAGACAACTCCTTTAATGTTAAAGATGTACAAGGCTGATGCTCATCCAGATACATCTCACTGTAAGCCCAGTTTTAATCCAATGAGGTACAGAGTAGGAGTAAAAACATGTTTTTGTACAAAATAATGCAAATTTTATCGTAGCTTCAGTGACATCAAAACACAATGTTTCAGGACAGTATGATTAGCTGGGTGCTCCTGTTTTGTTATGTCATGTCTGTACGTGTATGCTGGAGAGGAAATACTAGTTCTGAAACATTGGGGAAGATTTATTATGGCAGTTGCCCCTAAATTCTGGCACAGTCTGCATTAAAATACACCACATTAATTATTTATTTTAGACAGTTTCTAGACAATTCTGCCCATATGTCCAACAAGATGTCTATGGCTTTTTTGGAAAGACGCATGGTTTAGTGTGCGACATTATGTGCAACAAAAAAAAGCAGCAGAATTTTCCCTCAACTAGTCGAATAAACAAAGCCAACTTATAGAAAATGTGAATTTACACTAGACAGTCTATACATACATCAGATTTATCAACACTATGATAAATGTGGTGCATTTTAATCTAAGTATACTGTCTGAATAGTAGACAGTTTAATGAATCTGACCCAGTCTCTTTTGATGTCACTGGAGTTATAATAAAATGTAAACTATTTTGGCATAAATGTGTGTTATATTTTGTCTCTGCTATCATCCTTGTTGGATTTAACCTATGACTTCATTGCTGTATATTTATTTAAAATTTTTGGACCTGATCCTGCTCCATACATGTTTGTATGATGGTTGGCAGCTGTTTGGTACCCACTTACATGTGCAGTCAGTGCAAGCACAGCGTCTAAGCCTTGAGATGAAGGTCCTCTCTCAATCACTCACAGATGCGTTTGAGGGGTGCTGTTTGTTTGTTATACCATCTGGGGCCTAATAAAAGACAGTAATAGGGTGTAATAGGAAAGTCGTAATATGACCATTTACCATACTGCAATACATTCTATATATAGTATATTGTACAGGGCTCAAACAATCACATGCCCAAAACTCTTGGGGTTACCACAAAGGCATGTCATGCCTCATTTGTCCTGCATCATCTTTCAGTGTGTTCAAAAGGGGGTGTGTATGATTTGTTTGAACTGCAAGTCATGTGACCCAGCAGGCTGCATATCACCATGCCTTTCCCTCCAGTGTGCTCACTCTAGTTAAACAAAGGTCTGTTAATGTAAAAAGCTGCGAGTAGCTACAATGTAGTTGAGTGGTTAGCATTTCTGCCTTTCCACATAGGAATCCTAGGTTCAAATCCTTGCAGGAACCAAACATGGATTTTTAAAAAAAAAAATTTTATTTAACTGATTGAGGTTTCTTTTTTTTTCTTTTTTTTACACTGTTTGACTAGTTACTATGCAGGGAAAAGACTGACAGTAGGACAGTAAGTTTTAATAATGATGAGTAGTGAAAATGTTTATTATTTAATTTGCAAGCTTTCCACATCAATTTTACCCCCTTTAAAGTAAAAAAAAGATAAAATAAAATTTGTGTCTCTCTGCATCTGTTAAAGTCTAATCTATTAAAATATAAGCTTAACAAAATGAAACTATTTATCCTTCTTATGTATAAACAACATAATAAAAATATGTACTGCTGTTGTTTGGTTATCTCTAATAAAATCTGAGCAAAAGGAATTATGTATGTCAAAATGATGGTACCAATGAAAACTACAGCTCACCCTGCAAAAAACAAGCGTTTACACAGGTCCATGACTGGAAAGATATAAAAAGTTAATTGTCTCAGACTATGGGAATGCAAAGGAACATTAGAAGGTTTTAATATTTTTAAAAGTAGAAAAACATAACACAATTATACAAATTTGAGATTGTCAGAATTAAACTGACCAGCAAAATAAAGTATAAAGGGTTATTCACCTCATATTTTTTTACTGATGTTAGTGTCCATTTAAGATAAAAAAAAACCTTATACTCCCCTTACCTCCATTCCAGTGCTGTGCCGTCCTCACTGGCCACCATACAACTCACTTCTGAACAGTGACATTGGGCAGTGGCATATGATCAATCAGTGGCTGCAGTGGCGAAGTCCCTATTCAGAAGATGAAAGAAGTAAACAGAAGAATGGCGGCGAGTGAGGATGGCATGGCACCGGAACGGAGGTGAGGTGAGTGTAAGTGTTATTATTTTAAATGGGCACTAGCAGCAGTAAATTAAAAGGAGGTAGACAACCCCTTTAACATCTCATTTATATTTTATAGACAAAGCACAAAAAGCAATGACACAATTGTGTTCTTTTTCCATTCCACTTCACAATTTTTTGGGCTTACAATACTTCATATGGTACATTTAATGGTACCAGTAAAATTGTATATAAATAAGCTCTGGCTATGTTGATAGGAAAAAAAATGTTGTGCATCTTGAAAGATGGAGAAAAAAAATTAAAATGCCGTTGCTAAAAATCATTGTTGAGAAGACGTTCAATCATTGTAGGCAAAGATGTAAGATGTAAATTTTCTATGCCATTAATGGGGTTTTCCCATCTCACACAGTTATGGCATAGCAATAGTATATGTCATAAATGTCTGATAGATGCTAGTCCCACCTTTGGGATCTAGAAAACAGCCCCAGAAAGTTTCAGTGCAGAACAGAGCATTGGTCTGTTCAGTGGGAGATCTGAGTACAGCTGATCATGCCTGCTTCCATTGGAATGACCCACAGCTATCACACATTCATGGTGTAGCCTATTGATATGCCATAAATGAGTCAGATGGAAACGCACCTTTGAGCCAAGGGTAAATAAGTAATACTTGTAATATCAGTGTTAGGCTATTTCTACACAGCACTGGACAAAAAACTCACTGAAGACCAAATCCTAAAACTGTTCATAAAACTGAGTTTTTTGTCCACTGCCTGTCAAAAACAGCTGAAAAACCGACCATTTTGGTGCATTTTTTGTAAGTTCTTTGGTGCTTTTTTTGCAGAAATGAATGTCATTTTAATTGCTTTGGATTTCTGCAAAAAAAGTGTCAAAAAATGTTCGGCCGTTTACATAGACTTCAATAGTAAATTTCCTGCCCTGCTCTGGCATTTTTTGCAACGTTTCAAAAAATGATTTGGAGCAGAAATGAGCAGAAAAAAAGTGTTCTGTATAGATTACAGAATGTTTTTACTATTTGGGTGCTTTCCCACGGCAAAGACCAGATGTTTAGGGTAACATGTATGAACGGGGCTGCACCAGATATCTGGCGTCTTTACAGCCCGGTATCAGGCACAGCCCCGTTCATACATTTTCAAATCTCCCACACGCCACTCCGGGGCGCATTACATCGCTCCTGCGGCTCTTTGTAATGCGCCTGATTTCGGGGGTGTGCGGGAGGCAGGGCGCACTAAAACCGTACGAAGCTACATATTTATAGTTCCGCTACGGCAATTCTGGGCACATAACAGTCGGTACAGGTAGAGCACTTTCAAAGTGGTATACGTGATTCAGAACTGTCACCTGAGTGCTGGAATGCACCTGATTTATGACCCACTGTAGAGCAGGTTCGTAAATCAGGCGCATTCTAGGCAATTAATATGCACATGAAATCTGCCGTGCCCAACGCTAAATTTCATGCATGTCGCCCTTAGTCTTTTTTTTGGCACGTAAGGGGACGGCTTTTGTCCGGTTTGCGGATTCATCCCGCTTCGTACTGACATGTTACACCCAATACCAGGCGGAAGAATGAATATATTCTCAGTTTTCAGGAATGTCAGCGGTGTCAAAAAACCGTCCGGCGGAAAATCCATGCCGTGTGGACTGCTGCACAGATTTTCTATTTAAATCAATGTAAAAGGTTGACAATCGCTTTACAGACAGTTTTCAAATCTGAACCTTTGCCGTGGGGACAAGCCTTTAAAGGGGTTGTCTCACTACAGAGATTGCTTTTTATGTTAAAGATCTTGCATAAACAAGTCACCTTGCAATATATGTCCAGTAACAGTGTCCTACCTATTCTGAAATATCCCCTCTTCTATGGGCTGCATCAGCTTCTCAGGTTGCTATAGCTACAGACCTGTTTGATCTATTCTGATAGGCTGCCAGCATTGGTTGCTATAGCTACTGACCTGGCTTCTTCTGTAGCCTAGTGGAAGGCAGTAAACATGCCCCTGAATTCAAAGTGAAAGCAAGAAAACAGGACTGAGGTAAGATGAATCAATGTAGTGAGACAACCCCTTTAACGTCTATGGGATCTGTTTTCAGTCGTTTTTTTCAGCAGTTTCAGAAAACAATGAAAAAATTACCAACAATGTGTGCAATGGAGACATAGCCTTAGATGTAAAGAAAGGGTAACAGCTACAGATCAGCTCACATTTTATTTAGTCTTTTTTTTTTACTTTACTGCTTTGGCATTGATTGTAGCATAATTAAGACACTGACACTTGGCAGTAGTGCCTGAGAAGTGAATGCTGCAGGCTCCTAAGGTGGGGTATATGTTAAAAGTAGCGATAAGGTGACCGCACTGTGTTATAATAATAGTTACTTGTTGTCTGGCAGTGAGCTCACTGGACAGTAATCTCAGGGAGTCCACTGATAACTTCTAGCTGCTTTACAACAGCAGCAGCAAGAATGCTCCAGACTTCTCAGCTGTTGACAACCCTGACTGGCTGAGAACACCAGTTATATATAGCACAGCAGAAGCAGCTCCACATAGTCTCTAACACAGAAGGAGAGGAAACATTATCTCAGATCCATACTGGCAAACCCCAACAACACCCAGCAACAGTCCAAGGGAAAAGGCAAAAAACCCAAAACTTCCATCCAACTCTCTGAGTGGGAGCATGTGTGACCTCCTCTTTCTATGACTGGGATATTACCAGTGCTTCCACAACAACCCAGCGTGCATGGTGGATGTCCTATCAGTGTCAGAGGTTTACTCTAAATAGGACCCTCTGCTTTTGAAGAAAAGTCAACTGCAGCTGCATCACTGAACAGACAGGTAAGACTAAGGAGTTTTTACTGACAGCCTTACTGACACTTATGCATCTCTTTACCCCATTATTATGTGCTTGCAGAGTGAGGATCATGCATGATTGTAGGATCAGTCGTCCTTAGGATAGTTGTTTATGTGTTGTTTATGATATTTGATATAATATTTGTGCCATATAGTATATCTGTAACTGAATTCTATAAATGAAATCAGATGCAATAGGAATACACCAATTTGCACACGACAGTAACATTCAGATACTAGAGGTAAGTGAATCTGTAATATCTCAAGTACAAATGTAAAATCAATAGACCTAACCAAATGAGCCTTGTGAGGTTGAATCTCTGTTTACTGTCAGTGAACAGAAACCTTCCTGCTTCTAGCTAGAGGCTACATGTTAGGGTCGTTCCACTGGCATATTCTGGCGAATTGGCGCCGTATTGCGGCGGATCTGCGTTCAATTCGGCGCCATCCGCAGAACAAAGGTAATCCATTGCTCTCATTGAGAACAGTGGATTCGTGCTCCTCCAGCTCGGCGGCAACCTCGCGGGGGGAGAAAGTGAATTTCACATTATTTTACGGCGCGGCGGCCGTAAAAATGCATTTTCTATGGGGGGGGGCGGCCCCAGCGGTCCCCCCCCGCCCCCGTCCCGCCCCCTATTCCGGCGGGTTTTTGGGGCTCAATACGGCGCACAAAACCGCGTGAATAAAACCTTGTGAACACGGCCCAAAAAAGGGTTTCTATGACAAATATTCATGGCATATTGCTAAGTATTACGATATCTTCTTCAGCCTTTGTTTCAGAAAGAAGTGTGGGTAAAGCAAATTTTAGTATATTGTAGGGGTTTTTTTGCTGCTTTTTAGGTTGTGCCAAACCCGGGGCTGAAAGCGTATTGATTTTAAGCCAGTTATATTCTACAGTCAAAATCACATTTTAGACCCCAAAAAGTG